>DWGJ01001035.1:0-22698 GCA_018246895.1 Aspitha aspitha aspitha
TGATATGTATGAACGAAACGCATAACGTCAACTGTCACTTGAGTCAGTAATAAACTATCTTCGATCAGAGACGGTCATTTCATTTAACAAACACACCATCTGGCGACGAGTACCCACAAGTTAAAAAAGAAAAAGAAAAAAAGTTGATATGGCTAATTTCATTGGAAATTTAAGTGTTTTCGACCATAAAATTCAAGACTGGGAGATATTTTATGGCAGATTAACGCAGTTCATCAAGTTAAATCAGATATCCGATGAAAATCAAAGTGCAGTGCTATTAACGCATTTATCTGATGAGTCATATCGGTTGGCCGTGAACCTCGTACATCCACAAAAATTAGAAGATGTCGGGTTCAGGGAGATAGTTAACGTACTCAAGGCACATTTCTCGCCGAAACGGTCTACTTTTGCCGATCGAGCAAAATTTTACGAAGCAACAAGGTTGGAAGGCGAGAGTGTCGAAGAATATGCTGCGCGACTTCGTGGACTCGCGGTGTACTGTGAGTTTTCACAAAGCGAACTTCAAACGATGTTGCGGGATCGTTTTGTCCTGGGCATGAACATCGGACCTGAAAGAGATCGTCTGTTCGAGCAAGATGTAAGCACCTTAAACTTCACGAGTGCAGTGGCGATAGCTCAGCAAGCAGCTTGCGCACGCCAAGCACGCAGCAGCGCATCCAGGGCCGACGCGTATGTGAAGGAGGAACCGATGTACAAAATGGGCGAACGGCGCGCGGCGCGGCCGCCGGCGCGGTCGCCGGCGCAGGGGCGGTATACAGGTGCAGTGATACAGTGCTCAGTGTGTGGCCTTATGAATCATGAGGCAGTGAAGTGTAGATATAAAAGTTATATTTGTAAAAGTTGTGGTCGCAAGGGACATTTAAAAAAGGTCTGTCCGGAAAGGAAAATGCATGTGCACAACATCGATCAGAGTCCTAATGAAAAAGAGGAGCACCAATGCAAGGAATGTGAGATATACAATTTGAGGTATGTCAATTACGATCCCATTAAAATGACTGTAACTATTAACGGTATTGAAATATGTATGGAATTAGATTCCGGTTCAGGAACTAGCGTTTTGTCTGAAAAATTATATGCAGAACATTTTTCGCAAAATAGGTTAATTAAAAGCGATTTAAAAATGTGTTTATATAACGGTCATAAAATTACACCATTAGGCTATTTTATTCCCAGTGTTTCATATAACAATATTGCTCACAAAGTAAAATTTTACGTAGTACAAAACGGTGGCCCGCCATTACTTGGTCGTAATTTTATGGCTAAATTCAAAATATGTTTTGTAACATCCAATAATAAATTAGACTTAAATGAGAGCAACGTAGAAGTGACACAATTATTAAACGAATTTCCGGACGTTTGGAAGGAGGAACTCGGTTGTTTTAATAAGTTTAAGGTTGAATTGAATTTAAAAGATAATGCGACTCCAAAATTTTTTAAACCACGCTCTATTCCCTTCGCGCTAAAAGATAAGGTGGAAGATGAAATTAAACGATTGGTTAATTTAGGTATATTAGTGCCAGTAAATTTTTCAGACTATGCAACGCCGATCGTACCCGTGTTGAAAGAAAATGGAAAATTAAAAATTGCTGGGGACTTTTCTTGTACCTTAAATAAAGATTTAAAAATTGAAAAGTACCCCTTGCCGCGAATAGAAGAAGTCTTTGCTAAAATAGGGGGCGGGCAGCATTATACTAAATTAGATTTAAGTAACGCGTATAACCAGTTCCCGTTAAGTGAACAATCTCAACTCTTGACAACGATTAATACACCAAAAGGGCTCTTCAAATTCACACGTCTAGTTTACGGGTTAGCGAACGCCCCGGCGGTTTTCCAACGGGCCATGGAAGCCTTGTTGTCAGGCATCGAAGGAGTCAGCTGTTGGCTCGATGATGTGTGTTGTACTGGTCCGACTAAGGAAATTCATTTAAAAAGACTGCGAGAAGTTTTACAGCGTTTACAGGGGGCAGGACTAAGACTGCAAAAAGATAAGTGTGCATTTTTTCAGAAAAGTGTAACGTACTTAGGTTATGTTATAAACAGTAATGGGTTGAGCACTTGTCCTAACAAAGTTGAGGCGATCCTTAAGGCACCTCAACCGTCGAATATTGTAGAAGTAAAAAGATTTCTCGGTGTCGTAAATTACTATCGTAACTTTGTGCCTAATGCGTCATCGGTGTTAAGCCCGTTACACGAATTATTACGTACGGGCGCGCGGTGGGAGTGGGGCGTACGACAGCAGCGCGCGCTCGAGATCGTGAAGCGCGAGCTGGCATCGGAGCGCGTGCTGGCGCACTTCGACCCCGATGCGCCGCTCACGCTAACCGTGGACGCCGGGCCGACGGGGCTCGGCGCCGTGCTCGCACACTCTTACAGCGACGGTACCGAGAAACCGATCGCATTCGCCTCGAGATCGCTGTCGGCTAGTGAAAAAAATTATAGCCAAATTCAAAAGGAGGCGACGGCGATAATATTTGCAGTAAAACATTTCCATCAATACTTGTATGGTCGTCGTGAACCTTTCGTTCTAAAAACGGACCATAGACCCTTAATTTCAATATTCGGTAAGAAAAACGGAATTTCCATTACGGCGGCTTTAAGACTGCAAAGGTATGCGGTGATCTTATCGGCATACAATTACATAGTTCAATACGTGAGCAGTAAAAACAACTTAGTGGCCGATTACTTTTCCCGAGCACCACTATCGCGTACAGTTCCAAGCGAAAGGGAGACGGAAGATAGCATGCCGTTCCTCTTTTTAGACGTAAATGCAAAACCGGTTTCTTATATTGACATTAAGGAAGCGACCGAATCCGATAAAGTATTGCAGACTGTTATGAAATATATGAAATACGGATGGCCACGTAAGATTACCTGTAAAGCAGTTCTGCCTTATTTTCAATGCAAACAGGATTTAGAACTGAACCAGGGTTGCTTATTGAGAGGGCACAGGGTTGTGGTACCGGAGGTTTTCCGTCGGATAATGCTAGAAAAATTACATAGTGCACATTTTGGCATTGTTAAAACAAAAAGCGCGGCGCGTTCTAGGATGTGGTGGCCCGGTATAGACCGGGACATCGAGCACTGGGTGAGCGCGTGCGGGGTGTGCGCCAGCGTACGGAGCGCGCCCCCGCGCGCCGCGCCCGCGCCCTGGCCGCAGCCGCCAGGCCCGTGGTGCCGCATACATATAGACTACATGACGATAGGACAAAACATGTACCTAATCGTTATAGATGCATTTAGTAAATGGTTAGAATGTATACAGATGAATTGCGGTACTTCTACGAATGCTCTTATTTCAAAGTTGAAAACTATATTCTCCATTTTTGGTATTCCCATGGTTATTGTGTCAGACAACGATGTAAAAATTTTTTCAGCTGAATTCGAAAGATTTTGTTGTTCTTATGGTATTCAGCATATAACATCTCCAATATATCATCCATGTAGCAATGGTCAAGCGGAAAATTCAGTTAAAACGTGCAAAAAAATGATTAAATCAATAATAAATGATAAAATTTGTTATAAGTCGATACAAGATAGATTAATGAACTATTTGTTTGATTATCGTAATACGCCTCATTCCTCCACCGGCGTTACCCCTGCGAAGTTAATGTTCGGCCGAGAATTGCGGGGTAAGCTGGACCTAATTATGCCACCAAATAATAAACAATGTATCGACCAAATTCCAAATAAAATAAGTTATAGTAAGTGTAGACATTTTAGTGTTGGGGAAACCGTATGGGCCAAGTGGTTTATTGCACGTAAGGGAGTGTGGAGTAAAGCTAACATTGTTCATAAAATAGGCGAAAGAATGTTTGATGTACACTTCGAAGCCTATAATATAACTTGTAGAAGGCATGTAGATCAGATAGCAAAATTTAGAGAAAATAATGAACCCTATGTGCATAGTAATAATGATTGTAAAATTAATGTTTCCATGCCACCTCAGTCACCGTCACAGCCGATATCACCTCATACTCCAAATGAATGTACAACTGGGACTGCACTAAGTGTAACTGTAGATGAAAGTCAAGACAACCATATACATAAATATGTATATTTTCCACCATCGTTTACGGTTGATATCGGACCAATCGGATTATGCGTCCATTATATGAGAGTTGAATAATTTACATTGCGGCTGATCCTTTAAATTAATGATTTGCAACCTGATTAACGAATCTACTTACTGTAATAATTTAATTCCTTGATTTCTGTTATGGTATAGGTTAAAATTATATTACATACGTACTTCGAATAGTATACTTTTTAATAGTATACTTCGAATAATATACTTATCAGGCAACTCACATGCTATCTAGGTGTTTAAATATGTACGTACCTACTTATCATTCTTTGAAATTTTTTGACTTTACATAATCACCTTGAAAGCTTAGTACGTATTCTTAGGTGGCTTTTAAACTTCACTACGTTACTTCGCCGTCGCGGTGACTACGAATAAGTTATTAAGAGGAGAACCATACTGAGCAAAACAAGTTTGACCTGCATACTTGTTCAAAAGAATATTATCACCGTGCACCTGACTTCAACCAGTAAGTCTTGGCGTGAAATATCGAATAGTGACCATTATTTAACTCGAACTTGGAATACATCCGCGGATAAGGCGTACGCTTGGATACCTTCATGCACTATGTATCGTCCGTCTCTCTACAAATGACATATACATACTTATTATGCAAATAATGCATAACAAGAAGACACGACCTTGAGGAGGCACATAATACGACCGACACGTGTTCCGTTTCGGGATCATACGCATGATTACAATGGACTATTACACAATATATATGTGGTAAATACAACCTGTATATGTCGGTGTGTAATGTGAAGTGAACGTCATCTTGAATCTTCATACCACGCATAAACAGAAACTTGCTATCAATCACTACTGTTAATCGGTTGATATTTGTAGTTCTTAGCATGTATACGGGAAGGCGGCCCTCGTCTGTGGCCGCAAACTGCCGCGCCTTAGAAAGCGAGCTAGTATTTGAAACTTGAAACTACTCGCCCCGTTGAGGGGCCCAAAGAGAATAGCGGACGGTTAGCACCGGAACATTCTTGTGGATATCGCGGAGCATCCTGACACATGGTGAGCCGCCCACATCGGCGGTTATATAAATACTTCTTCTACCATGAAATAAAGGCTTTCTGAACAAGATAGACTGATACTCTCTCCCCACCTTAATCAAAAATATATAGAAGGACTAGTTAACCTGACCACGCGATGCTGTGATTATATACGTTAAATCATATTATGTCAAGTATGTCAAAATCCCGTACCATGATGTTTACTTGTATCCGATGTTTAGCCGTTTATTATAATTGTTAGTGTGTCCTATAAGAAAACATTGATTTTGCAATAAAAAATTAAATTATTAATTGAGATAAAAAAATCCTATCTTTTAAGTTGGACTAAACAATAGATATCTACAAAATTTCATTGAAATCGGTTCCTAAGATTATCGCAGACGAACATCGTGACACGGGATTTTTATATATCCGAATATAAGAGATATCCACACACCATATTCAAACCGGTGGCGGCGCGGGCGGGTTATCAAATTAGCAATCGCATCAAAAGCAAGATTTGCTCTCTACTTCTCAATTACTCTTTAGTGTCTTTGTAAAGCAACAGTACAGTAATTGATTGCTCCGCCTCAATGTTTGCTCACAGAAATTGTTATCAGCCCCAATTGCCGCGAGCGGCTTCGTGCTAATTGTACTCTATGTATCTACTTAAACGTTGCGAAGCTAAATTGTTTCGTAATTATGCAAGAAATACGTATCATTAGCAACAAAAGTACCTAAGCATTTTATATATTGAGTACTCGCGTTCTGACCATACCTACACGTAGTAATTATGTTTTTGAATATACTAAAACTCCATATTAATCCAACCGCGAATTTGTTTAGGAAATAAACAGTTGAATTGCATTGAATTTATAATAAGGTACGTCATAATATGTAGCTATACGGTAGGCAACAAGTATAACTTTTTGATGAAACTGAAAATTCTCGTAATCTCTATTCATAGATTAAATTGTACGAACGAAACAGAAAATATTAATAGTAGGATAAACGTGATATGTATGTTTTATTGGATATGCTGTTGAATAAACAATTTTAGAGTTAAACAATTCCATGTTTACGTCTATATGGATTATGACTACTTCAGGGCGCTCATAACCCAGATATGTGCTTATTGCACACTTTGTGTTGTCATAGACTAATTAGAACGCCAAGTTAGACATCGAGCTAGTCGGCTGATCATTGAACTAATTACACTTGGAAAACGCCAGTTGCCGTTTTATAATCGTCGGCGTTAATTGGATTCTGCTTTGCATTGTTTAATCATCCGGTCGCTACATGCACAGTACATGCTGCTGCTTGTGTGTGTGTGTGTGTGTATAAAACAACCCTTTGGCGCTTCGGCCTTCGGTTGGAAAACAAAACTCTGTCGCACAATCTGCGGCTCAACTCCCTAAAATTATTTACCTTTCATTCCGTTCACTAAATGAGTAGGTTTATTGGATTAAGTCCAGAAAGCTTTGCCCTTAATTGGGGCTTTCCGACAAATAACTTTTCTGTTTTCTCAAACTCGGACAGCTCTTAAATAATGCTCTTAATTAAATTTGTACACAAAATGAAAGTCTTCGGTAATTTTGTTTGCTAGTCTTGTTGCTTTAGGCCTCTTTTACTGGAATAGGTATTCAATCGTCACCTTTTTCTTCAAGATTTTATATAAAAAGTTATTCGTACCGCGTATAAATTAAACGATTCATTAGCTGTAGACACAGATTATCCTTATTCAGTTAATGTTCCTTGTGCTCCGATTTCAGCTACGAATTTTGTTATGAACAGGCGTTGCGTCATAAGTATTTTACCAAAATCTTTATTATTCCTAATGTTAAGTATTAAATTAAGCACGCAATTACATACATACGTTCTTAATGTAATAAACCTGACATGAATGTCGCAATGTGGAATGTTGTTCTCCACCGCGCTTACGTTTCGGTAAGCATAATTGACGTTTCAGGTCACATGACGTATTTACATTCATTGTCTCATGGGGAGAGGTAAATTAATTTAACCTTATAATTTTGATCATTATTTTAAAATAGGCGATCCATGCTGTCTAGCTCAATCAGCTATTTGTCTTATATGAACCTACGTACGAGAACGTAATATCAATTTATTATTGTCATTGTAATTGTAACTGGTTATTATTGCACAGGATATTTCTTTTATGATCAAATTATAATGTTAAATTTAAATTTTATTAGCTTAGCTGACTATGCGTCTTTCCTGCAGTAAACTGGTACAAAGAAAATTTAATAGGTACATAAGGAGAGGGTTGCTGGTGTAAGGTGGCGCTATTCTTTCAACACTCTGAAGTTTTGACAGCGATGTGGCAGTGGTTGGGTTCGGAGGGTGTGGAATGAGAAGCCTTTCGAGCTTAGGGAGCAAGTCCGTCATGACCCATCCTTGCTCTCGTGACTATGATCAGGCATAAGCTACTCCTCGACAATAAAAAAAATAGTGTTTTATATAAGCTAGCAATCTTTTTTCGTTTCAGAAGCGTTCCGAGTTAAAACATGAAAGATTTTAATGTTTAAAATTCTGTATTCAAATTTACCGTACGTAGTTCTGGCATGCGTTCGTTAGTAAAATGCATAATGCAGCATCATTCTCCTACTCACTCGGCCGAAACAAAATTGAAATATTAAGAAAAAGTTTGCCTGTTAATGTGATGCTCTTATTGCGGAAAGATCGTTTCAAGAGCAAGGTGACAACAATATCACCTAAATTAGGTGATACGTCGTTTGTAACAATTGCGTTTATTGATTAATGTAAATAATGCATAGCAGCGTGTTGCATACAGCTACATTCAAACATGACCAGCGTGTTTGTACTATTGACTGTTATTACAGGTGATTATATTTAAAGGTATTGTAGGTACTGATAACTTTTACAGGTAGTGGAAAAGTATTGCACTTTAAACTATGTTAATAACATACGATCTTATCTCATTACTCGTATCTTGCGCAGATATGTTTATTATAATTTGTATCATTATTTAATTACTTTTAAATGTCTTTAAATATAGCAATTAACTTTTTAGTTATTAGTTTCATTGACGAATAATTGAACAGAGCAATATTACAATCAATGTGATTTACATCTAGAAGTTAATATTCAATTTGTGTATGTTCAAAGTGTATTTTTAAGGCTATTTCTACTGAAATTTGTTTGTAATGAGCTTTGTAATGAAGTTTACAAACGTTACACCCCGTTGGTTTTATGTGTCCCCGGTGAGTAAGTATGAACATGTCGGTTCACAATTTTCGTTTTTGGTACAAGTTTGAATTTTCTTACTTCAACTTTATTAATTATAATTACATGTGTTTTCAACGCCATACTTTTTATGACATTCGTTTTAGTTTTCTTCGTTCTTGCGGGAAATTCAAACTTTCCCACCAATACCTAATATTGTCTGACTTTAACATTACAGGATCCATCCAGATCCATCATTCCAAGCGCCATCCTGTACATAATATTTTTTGATATTTCATATTATTAACATCAGCTACTTACTTACAAGGTATGGTCTACAAAACGAAAAGGTTGAAGTTTCATTTAGTGCAACATTAAAATAAATGAACTGGTAACTCCCATTCGCGTGTTTGAATAATTCATGTCCGCAATCTATAAACCAGACAGAGGAGAGCATTTTACAGAACAAACAAATTTTATTGATCTCTCAGGCGTTGTTTGGCCCCACAATAAAATATTTACATTTACTTCGCAACACCTGGCGTGGTTAAGCCCCGCCCACTGTCCATTACAATAATGAAACATTCACCGCCACCTAACGCTCCACTATTGAATAAAATATATTTTTGGCAATCATAAAACGCGTTCTATATTCAAATATCTTTCGACGAGAAATGGACACTTAAGCCTTTTATTATATCTTCATGGTGTTCGGAATTAGTAAAACTGTATAGTGTAAAGGATAAAGAGGAACGGTTTGCAGTGTTTTCTTCAAGTATCATATATACATATTATATCTGGCCGCAACATGAATAATACGAGGCAG
The DNA here is from genome assembly GCA_018246895.1 of Aspitha aspitha aspitha. Taxonomy (NCBI): domain Eukaryota; kingdom Metazoa; phylum Arthropoda; class Insecta; order Lepidoptera; family Hesperiidae; genus Aspitha; species Aspitha aspitha. The sequence continues at coordinate 9,140 of DWGJ01001035.1, forward strand.
GAACGACGGAGGCGTTGACGATGTCTGAACGTACCACCCACCATGATACAAATGCCAGTTGACTATCGATTCTTCTCAAGCTCATAACAAGATAGTTGTATGTTTAAAGTTGTGGAGAAACACAGACAGTTTTGTTTATACTTTTTTGTTTATATTATTTTGTAATCTATTGTGTGCAGGTATCTTCATGTTGTTTTCCTTTAGTGTAATAGCGAATGATATTTAAATTTTTAGTTACAAAAAGCAAATAACAAGTTTCCGATGCGTGCCAGAATTTGAACCTCGACTCTCGGAGTGGGAGACTGAATTTCAAACATCTAAGCTCTCACTGCTGCTACTATTGCTATATTTCGTATTCGTAAATAACTCCCATGTAATACTGTCATTCCATCATTACTGTCGTGCCGATTTCCAGTCACATATAAATCAGAATTTTTTTATTACATGGTCCCTTTTCCCTTGAAACCGTTCATAACGCTTTGAATTCTCAAAGCTATTGAACTCGAGAGAATCATGCTATGATGCTTCCTTTTGATCGTAACGTTTTATATGCTTCGACTGGTGAGCATTAGCAACCAGTTAGTTGTCTGTCTTTTCATTAACTGTTACATTACGAACAAGTAAATAATCATTGTAAAGTCCTGTGTGCTAAAACCGAGCTGACAATAATTATTCATATTTTTTTACTGACTGTTCTTTTTGCGTTAGTATTCACTATCTTGAAAATTCGAAGAATTTATTACGAATTTGGTACAGTAGACGCAAAATGTGCCGTACATTTTGATAAATATGCTGTTTCTATTAAGCAGTAGAAACGGTAGCACCGACCCTTATCAAAATCGTCATGTCTTAAACCAAGCCAGTATATCATGCGAATGAGAAAGGTACATTTATAAATAGCACAAAGGGAGAACACTGGTAAGATAGATCTACATAGAAACCATTGTAACTGGTTATGAAGGTAATGACTTCTGGAAATTTCTTTGTGAGCGAAATCTATAGAACAGACAGATTTTCTGCTTACATTGAACCGAAAGAGCTGTAGATATTCGTAACGATTACATATCGATTTTAATGAAGAGCGAAAAAAGCAAATTATCGAAGATAATAATACTACATATATACGAGTACTTAACTGTATGAGCTAACATGTACAATGGTATAATTCGTTATTTTAAAAAATTGTTCAGTTTTGTTTTTGGCACAGGTTTTAATGCGCAGATAAAAAAACTTCGTGTTTATTTCCTGGTAAAATTTGTAAAGTACGGCAGTACCTCAGGGATGTTTACGCAAAATTGTACAAAATCCCACCGCACTATAAGCTGCGGGAAAACCGGTCTGGTCACAACAGATAGCGCGGATTGGTCTCGGAGGATTTTATATCCCTTATTTTGACGAGCTTCGTGGGGTGAGATCAATATAAACAAGCAATACATATGTACATTTACGTATATGTTATTGTACGTAACGATAATATATATTTACATAATTGAAAACAAATACAATTTACTTTATTGCATATTCTATAATAATAGTTATAATTCAACCGCAGCTAGAGGGTTTTATATTTGATAAGATGAAAGCTCTCAGTCTTGATGAGTCCAGATTACAATTTAAGATAGCTCATTATTTACATTTGTTTGCCAGCATACAGGGATTGCGTTTCGAAAAGTGAATCGAATAAACGTGCTTATGCTTGCGTCGATTTTCGGCGCGGTATTAAGGTGTCAATAAAACGGTTGGCTATGAGTATCGAGGAGCAATAAATTTGTTTTAGCTACGTGGAACTAAGAGCTCAGCTTATTTCGCACCATTTACTCTTTTCATTCACCGTCTTCATTATACGGGTTGTGTGAAAGAGAGTTTACCCCGCAAGATTGAAGTTTTAGCTATACCCTTCGGGTTGATCGAATTCTAACCACTTTTGCGGTATGAAATATCTTTATGAATAATATTAGATATTCGTTACTTTTTTAGATATTTTTGATTCGTTAGAGATTGTTACTCCAAAATATTCTCAGTATTAATATAGCATAATATAGCAGTAGAATGAAAAGGTGCATACCGTGTAATGTAATAAGAACTAATTAATCACCATTACATTAATTTATTAATAAGTTTCGTCTAGAAATAACTGACCAGCATTAAAATACAGCTAATATTTACTACTGCAAATTATCAATATACCAAATGTAACTTCACCTATATATTTTAGGAGATAAATGGAAAATTTACGTTTCACAGAAAATATCCTGGAGCGATTAAATTTTACAATTACAAATGCCGCCTGCGACCTGGCGAATCTTTTAATAGAAATCAAATAACATTCGCGAAAAAAACACATACAGACGAATTGAGTACCTCCTCCTTTTTTGAAGTGTGTCAAAAAAGCAACGATATACCGAATGGTACGACGTTTTGAAGTGTAGTTGACATAGGCGGATTTTTTTAGAATATTTTTAAGGAAATTTGCGTTTAGCGACTATTTGACTGTACCTTCCCGCATCATATTCGAAAATATTACAATTTCTTATACGCAGCAGAAACACTGCTTGAAGAACTGATTAAACATATACATATATATCTAACTACATATAACTTTGGCTAGCTACTGTCAGATAGAATTTTGAAAATACATCACATATGTATATTTATAAAAATCTTACCTTTTATTGCCTTAATATTTCTTAGTAGGTAGGTAGTTTCGTAGTAGGTAGTATTGTCTTAGTATTTTGTATACATTACCCAAATATGTTAAAATACGTTTACGTCATATTCAGATTCGTTAAACAATATATTTTTATATTCGATTAAGTGTGTTAAAATAACCAATAAGCGGATGACCCATAGCGATCAGTGGACATCTGGATTGCAACGGAGCCCTTTCGATTTTAAGCACATAAATGAAACGAAGTGCAATTGAGATTGACATCGTGTATTTATAAATGACTCGAACGGTACCTACTACGAGTATGTTAGCGTTCACGGTCCAATCAAGCCGGCGATATGCCGCGGACTGCGGACGGCGCGCTCTCGACACGCGACGCATCAGTTCACGCTTCGTTGTTCACGCTGTGCTATTTTAAACGGCTTGGACTGCATTACACATCCCGAAATAAGGTGGTATTCCATTTCATCGTACACTTCCTTATCATTTTCGAGTGTTTTATTTTAACGCGATATGAATTCATATCGGCAGCATAATTATGTGGTCTAAAAACAACTGAAAGATTTGATTGATTTTATTCCTCTGTCATTTCAGAGACTACATTCCAAGCATAATGTGGGTAGTGAGTAAAACAATTTGTTGATTGGTTTGATGCTATTCATATAATATGTATGTACATATAATCTGCTAATGATGCGAATGATTGCTGTGCTTGGGAATGCGAGGTGGGGTCAGCCGTCTGCGGTGAGCCTGCGGCTAGCATTTCCAAACAGCAGCTTTGACGTCTATTTTATACGGAAGATTGAAAATCAATGTGATCTTTTTTATAATACATGTACAGTCAATAGCAACAAGCAGCATTGCGCGAACTATAGCATTGTTCATTGTCAGTTGGCAATACTGCGCCAATTGTCATCATTCAGTTGGGTGAGCGCAGTTTAGCTATCCAATATTATAGATATTAATTTCCAATTAAATTTGTAATTAACTGTTTGCAATTGACGCAGATTCATTATGGTTCAAATTTTTTCAAGTCAGAAATAGTTTCGGTTTTTGGGTGACAATATCCATCGAAAGGGTGAAGATTAGTGTAACACCAATTCACAGTAGTCATCAAATATTCAGAACAATGTTGACAGAAGGGGAGGGGTTATTAATTTATCGTTTTGTTTGGACGTTTGTTTTAATTGGTTTGTCGTTTGGTGTCAGTTTTAGTTGTTTTACTAATCAAAACGATTCACAAGGGCTTTTAATAAACTGAACAAAAACAATAATATCCAAAGGAAATTCGGTGGAATACCGATAAAGTCTATATCTACACATGACAATAATATTAATATTATTATGTAAAGATACGTATAAGTTGAACAATAACGTCTTATTATAATTGTCATTCTATTGTTGTTTATGAAACTCAATTCTCATACATCTAAAACAACATCAGAGAGAACGTTTTTCAGAATATACATATGTAATAGAGGTGTTTTAATCTACACGTCACGTATATCTTTATCTCCATACACAAAAATTCCAATACCTTTGACAGTAATTGTGTATGGTTCTATGATTTTTGATCATTTTTGTTTGCCGTACAATATATAGGGATGTAATAATTAATACTTCAGTGATTATTAATTTTTATTGTCATTACATGATACTTCAGTGATTATTAATTTTTATTGTCATTACATGATAGGCTATCGTTTGACCGCGACTCCACTTCACGAGAAGATTCACCTTTTCCATAATATACCTTCGACATTAAAAGTTAAGCAATCATACACCTATAAACATTTCTCTTTGTAGTCGTAATAATAATCCAATTAAAGCTTTAGTATTACATATTACATTAAGCGTTATCTTGTAATGTCTGTAACAGTTTTCTTAATTGAATAAAGACATGCAAAATACCAGAGGAATTCTCCACCTTTAATTTTAACTTCAAAAGTCTCTAGTGTACCCTCTTGTCGTAAGTGAAACATAATGGGCAAATTAATGAAATGGATTTTTATTTCATTCAATTAGAAAGTTCATTTCAAAGCCCTTAATTGCGTTGTGACATAATTGGAATAAATGTTTTATTAAAGTCATATTAACGCTTCTTCGCTTCGCTTTTTGACTCGTGATCCTTCATATCAAGAAGATTTAAGATAAGCATCTAAGCGGTCCTTGCTCTTCTAGTTTTCTTCTTACGGTTTACGATGATATTACAATAATTCCTACATCAGTGATTTTGGATCATCAGTGAATTTGATCAGATTGTTTGGCCTAAAACTAGATTAAAATTTTTTCGTCTCTTTTATTGTTCCGTTGCTGGACACAGAGTCTCATATTCAGAGAGTTTTAGGTCATAATCTTCCATACTGGCTCAGGGCGGATTGACACACATGAACAATTCAAGATTTCTTTTTAATTTTCAGCCAATGCTGTAAATAGGAACCTACTATTGATGTCTGTTAGATTATAGTACTCATTTATACTAAGTTTTACAGTAAATAAAGTAAATGGTAAACTATTTATTTAGATTGCGTAATATTAAGCCCGCGTTGTAATTGTTTTGTACGGTTAGATCACGGTAATCAGCTTAACTATGTTGAGCTTTTCATCTGAACTTGTGTAAGTTCCTTTATATTCATGCTTTGTTACAAGCTTATAGCGAAAGCTATTCATTCTGAAACCTAGAAGAAAATCGCTAATTTGTTTTGTATGTAATTAAAATAATTTCATTGTTAAATAGTCTTTAAGGTGAATTTCATTCGTAAAAACTTTTTAGATACATGTATTCGTAAATATGTAGCTTCCTTTTTCTCCAAAAGCCTCGACAACTTTGCTCGCGTAGACGTAGTTACAAAAAAGGGTTTTTTTAATATTCCATGCTTCTTCAGTATTCAGTCTATCTTTATAGTTTATTTCATTGATTCGATTCAGTTTGGTCGTTTAAGCGTAAGAGACAGACACTTTTGAAATTGTAATATGTATTGAATTGGACGTCAAATTTTCCAACTAAATTGAACCAAAAATATATTAATTAAAGGAGTACTTTATTCCTTAATATTGACACTGGGATTGAAAAATGTGATAAAACGCAATTCAGTAAACATTCTGTAGATGGTTAAGTTTAGGTCGATCGAAAATTAGTAATAAATTTCTAGTGACGCAACATTTGACATAACAAAAATATGAAAATAGCTTCGAAGTTCTTATTGTTTCAAATATTATATCATTAAGGCACGACAAAAAAGTTGCGATTATTTAGGCGATGACTGAGCCGATATTTTGGGTTCTCTTCCAATCCAGAAGAAATTTTATAAAGAGTGCGTATGCGTAGAAAATATATTATGTAGTTTATTAGCTGTCTGATTCCCATAAAACAGTCTCCGTATTTAAATGCAAAGCTTTATTAGTAAATTATTATAAGGATTTGATTGAGTACGTTGATTGAACTACAAACTGAACTGCTCGTGTTATATGATTATGGATATTCCAAAATTCCACGTGTTGCAAACTTGCGTTGCACATTTGCATGTTGTGTTATGACAGACGGGCGTACCGACAACAGACTTGCCGAAATATCGAAGTGAATTTGAATCGTAAAACGTTTACAGAACAAAGTTGGTTAGTTTAGTTTAAAATAACGAGTTTCAGGTATAGAAGGCGTTTGTACCGGAATGACGACGGAATAGAAACATGACGTCACAGACTTTCGACCAATAGTTTTCTAAAAATTACCGATTAATCTATTAGTTAAAAACCGACGTTCCGAACGCTTTATTTCCAAAGAATTTAGTTTCGTTGTAAGTAACAATTGCTTAAAATAACGACTGTGTAGGTTATATACAGCACTAGAAAATTGTGCACTTTATGTGGCATAATACCGCCACTGTACATTTGCTCAAACATCGCGAGGATTTGAGTCCGACATAATCAGGCAATCTTATCTTTATGAGCAGCGAAAACCCTACCTGTTCTATTTTTGAACTGGTATAAAATTTAAAACAGGTAATCTGCATTTCTTGAAAGACTTTTTTAAATAACAGAAGTTAACGCGTTCTTTTATATCAGAATAAAGAAGTGCATAATGGTCTCAGTAATCTCCAGTGCATTATGGAAATAGAGTAACGTGGAACGACACACATATAATTCTCAAGGGGTCGTGTGACTCGGCTTTAAATAGGACGTGGTTCGTTATCTATTCCCTGTAAGAGGACATTTTGTATTTTTTGCCGTTCACATAAACCACCGCACTGATAGAAATTGAATTCAACAAAAGTAATTTATTTATGATATATATTTGTTACTTTATATAATATACATAATAATAGAAGTACCTACCTTCTTGGAAATTTTGAACGCTTACTTTCTCGGTTTGTTTACAATTAATAGGATCAAAATTTATGGAAAAATATGTACGAGGACATACATACATATATTAATTTGATAGAAATATACTTACACTTACAATAGTACAATTCGCTAGACTGGAAATTCACTAACCAAATTAATTTATTTTAATAGATGGAACTATTTCACAGCACGGATCATGTAAGAATATAATTTGTGTAATCCACATGAAATAATTTTCATATACATTCATACCGATACTTTTAAGCCTTTTGATTACTTGCTTTAACGGATTTTTTTACCGAAATAAGGTGAACTTTAAGTATAATTACGATTTGCCACGTCCCGAATCTAAAAAGGCTGTTTCATCTCTCTTTGATCATAAACTTGTTTCGATTGACGATGTTTCTCAATTAACCCCAAAGATCTTATTTTGTTATGCTACTATCATATTATTTATTATTTAACTAGAATTCTCGATATGGTAGGTACATTTTGATTATAGGAAAGTTACAAAATGTAAAAGAAATTCAAAGAAATAAAGAATTCAGTGGACAAATACAACTGCGAATACTCGAATATGCTCCTTAATTAACGAGCAAGTAAAGTAGGAAATAAAAGCTAGGAAATAAAACACGTTTTATATTTGAAATGTGCTAATTAAATCATTTCATTTTGATACTCCACACGGTATCTTTCGAAGATTTTTTGTTTTTATTTACAATTGTTCTAATTATGATATAGGTTATATTCATAAAATAGGTAAAACGACATATAGTCCATCTAAAAGATAGTGAGTGGCGTTTAGTGTGTTGGAATTATCTTTTTTGGGAACTTGCTCTTACGCTCAAAACATTCGAGTTTTTCACCTTGACTCGATTTTTTAAAACGTGTTGAAGAAAGATTAGCTCGAGCTATATTATAATTACGTTTGCAGTGTTAAGCTACCACAAATTCCTTTTTTGGTGTTAGTGACTTGCTAACAATACAAGGAGTCCCTTTCATTGTGTAGTAAATCCAGCCTTAGGCAGAAGGGAGGCGATGTGAGTTTGCTGCCTAATACAACGTAGCTCGTACCGTTAAGCCGAAACGTCGCGATATTACTTCACAGACAAAAATTATTTTTTTCACTTCTAACGACTTGCCTACAAAACCGATTTTATAAATTACAGGTTCGAACTCTTAGTATCTACATATATTCGCTATTGGCTACTCGTTTTAAATGAGACTGATAAGAATTTAGGCGACAATATGCCGCGCATGCCAAAAGATTTTAAGCGATCTTGCGATCTTCAGAGAACTTTATGAACAAGACAGAAAAACCTAAATATCTGTTTAGTTTTTTCTATACAATGTAAGTGATAAATCAATAAGGTTTCAATTAAAACCCAGAATTCACACTTCAATGCCCACATTTCTCATTCAGCCTCTACAACGCGGAGTATATGTGTAATTTACAATCGGAAAATTATGAACACCCCTGAAATCGACATATTTTCTGCTGTCTTTTGGTTCCTATTTTTTATTAATATTTTGTGTTAAATTCCTCTTTTGCGTTTATTGCTCTTTTCGCATAAATTATGTTTCTGGTATTTACATAAACATGGAATTTTTTCGACTACAGCTGCAATCAATGGGACTTGCAGAGTGTATAGTTTTAATCTTTGAGCAATGGTTATTAATTTGCTTGTCCGCCGAGAAGGAATATTTTATCACTATAGCATATTACTATAGAGCTTTCTCGATGCTCAACAAAAGCATTTGAGGTACGTATTCAATGTTTTGTACTGCTCATCTTATTGCAAACCGCTTACACAAACAGGAGGCAAAGCTCACTAAAGCAGTCGGTGTTCAAAACATAAACCTTTATATTCAAATAAAAAGTAAATATAAATAAAATACATCTGTGACTGTTCACGTCAAAGCTTCTCATATTCGTTTTGTAATAAAGTACACAAAAACATGCCTTGTAGCTGCCTATACGTTATTCTGCGTGTACGGTTCACATGTTTTGAGAACTTGTGCACATTTGCATGTTAGACGAAGACGTTTCGTCGGCGTTCCTAATTGCAAACTATCTGTTTGAAATAATTGAACACATTTGAGCCTTAAAGCGACTTCACAACAAAGTTACGTAATACCTCGGAGCTACGGGATCGGGGCCGCCAGCCGCAGACGCGCCGCGCACGGACACTCCCGCCTCGCTCCCCGCGACTCACATCATTAACACAACACGTTCAACATTGTTCAAATGAAATCGTGTTATACATCAAGTTATGCAAGTATAATTTCATGCTCTTGTAAACTTGCAATCTTATTATATTATATACTAGATGCGACCGCGGCTTCGCCTGCGTGTAAATCAGTGTGTGATTTTTCTTAATTTTTTGTAAAATAATTGCTTTTACTTTTAAAGTATCCTATGTTACTTCTAATACCACCAAAAATATGTGTACAAAGTTTCATGATGATCGGTTAAGTAGTTTTCAGGTGAAAGCGTAACAAACAAACTTACATTCCCATTTATAATAATAGTAGGAATTATGTAGTTTGATACAAAAAATGTACCTAAATCCTTAATTGGCAGTAAGCGAAAAATTTTAGTTAAGTATACTTACATATATTATATTTAAGGCTGTGGATTTATGTAAATAAATAAATAAATTAATAGGATTAAGAGCTGTAAGTGGCATAACTAGTTACTTAATAATTGTCAGTTTCAATAAAATTCTGTACAATGTACACTGTAAATTCCTTAAATCCAGTTTGTGCACAGCCGAAGTATGCGTGTTTGATTTCGAAATAAAGGCTTTTTCTTAAGGTAATGTCCTATTGGTTGGAATGAAAGAACGGAGCGGTCTATTACAAAGAATAGACATTCGGTACATAATATATAGGTACCTATATTATACATTGTTATTACTAAAATGTACTGTCGATTGCATCATATTCACAAATGTGGTAAAAAACTTTCTTCATATAAAGTTTATAAACCAAACACTTTGTTATTAGATAATCGTACGATTAAGGATACCAATAGTAGGAAGTAGGTACAGAGATGGGAATGGACTTTATTTCGAGATACGCATTGCAGTCCTAGTAATAACAGTAGGAAAATAGCATAGTTTGAACAAACGGTTTCGTCCACGTCTGTCACGTTGCAGATTTGTGTGGATCGTGAAAACGTACGAGTACATCGATTGATTTATGAAATCGCAATGTACGTCTCAATTGCAATCCGTTTCATTTACATGCATAAGCACATTGAAACCTCCATTGAAACGGACATCGAAAGGAGCTACAGTGAATGTTTGTTTTGAAAATGGGGGGAATTATAATAAGTTTGCGATTAATTAAATTTAGCTTGTCACCAATGTCACTATTCAATATGAAGTTGTTTTAATAAACATACGAGTAATACAACAATATTTAGAGTATCATTTTATTATTCAACATTTTGCATTGTCATAAAAATAAAACATAATTGATAAATATATCACAAAAAATTCATGGAATTCGATTAAGCGAAGGGTGTAGTCAAAAACTTCAATCTTGCTGGGAAAAATCCCTTTTATAGAACCCGTATTATGAAGACGGTGGATGAAAGGAGTAAATGGTGCGAAATAATCTCAGCTCTTAGTTCTACGTAGCTGAAAACGAATTTATTGCTCCTCGATACTCATAGCGACCCATTTTACTGACACCTTAATACCGAAAATCGACGAAGCCATAGCACACGTTCATTCACTTCGCTTTTCCATTTACTATCGTCTGCTCGTGAAATCCAGAATATTATTTCCGGACCGGCGGCGCTGGGTGGCGGCAAACAAACGTAAAAATAGCTGAACTTGATTTGCGATATGCGAAACTCTTGACACCGTCAGAACTCCCACTATTTGAAAACCATGCACGCACGCCTTTTTAGTTTTGGGTTATCGAGTTCCGCGTGTACTGGAATTCGAATAGTTCAATATGACATACAAAAGACAGACACAAAATAATATATACAATCAAATACATCAAGACCAGAGGACTGTCATACAAAAGATAATTTCAAGTGTAGAGTTGATAAGTGCCTTAAATTCTTGAGCGGCGTTAAGCCTCGTCGAAGGCTGTCAGGTGGTGTAAAAACTTCTATCCACCGAATCATTCGCAGACTTTTAACTGATTTATCTATAATGAACGCCGCTGTACTATCTACCTTCAATTTGCAGACTAAAAGTCAAGCAGACAACGGTCTACAATACATTTTTCTTACAAAACGTAACTATGTATTCCAGATGTCTACTGCTAATTAGGTATTTAAAGATGCTGCCTCCCTTTTTATCCAGTGCTACGTACGGGTGTCTCCCACAACCGCAGAAGCGCCGAAGCAAACTCCAGCAAGCGGAGCTCGTATGTAGATATTAACGTCAACTCGTTTATTAGTTAGGTATTGTTAAACCGCCATTTTAGGATCTGCATTGGTTAGTTAGTATGTTTACACATATAAGTATATTTGTTTTGAATACCTTATTATACTGTGTATTGTGAAATATTTATGATGTTTTGATCGCAAACTTCGTCAGTCCACGTACAAGCAGAGTGGCGCAGTGGAAGCGTGCTGGGCCCATAACCCAGAGGTCCGTGGATCGAAACCACGCTCTGCTATGAAGTTAATCGTGATTAAAATTTTCGTTATGAATTTTTATTATATGGTATGCTCCATTATTCTTTTATATATATAGAAAATCCTGTGTCACGATGCTCGTTTACACTAATCTCCGAAACTACTGAACCGATTTCAATGAAATTTTGGTACAACTTAAAAGATAGGATACTTTTTTCTGGATATTTTATTGCAAAGTCAATGTTTTCTTTATAGGATAACGCTCAGTCGGACAAACATCGTGATACGAGATTTTTACATATATGAGTTTAAGTTATTACAACACTATTTTAATTGAACCATGGCAACGTGTGGTCGGGTCTACTAGTTTATGATAAGTTTTGTTATGTTAGATTACATATACGGACATTGTGTTATGGAGGAAATGATAATTTGCTCCAGTTCGAGTTCAGATTGTGTTCAAATTTCTATGTTAATATTATTTCTAACTTCGCACTCACGCAGCAAACTTTTGGAATCACTCACCCGTTGATGTTTGTAATCATTTCCGGTAGCGTTTAGCTCCAACCAACCAATTATACTCTTTTATGATATTTCAATGTTTATGCTCACCCAGATCACGATAGTTTGAGAACCGCTGACGTATTGCTATAAGGATAAGTAAATTTTATTCCGATCTTTTTCATTCAATATAATAATTATACACTTTTTTAGATGTTGCAAACATAAGAAAAATCTATTTTATATGACCTAGCGAGAATGATGTCTTAATCTAAAGACAGTAGAATTATGCACACGAATTTTTGTAGGTATTAAAATAAATAACAAGTGTTAATTTATGTCTTAAATCCAGTACTAAATAAATTATCATATTTGTCAGGCCTAAAACTTAACGCAGTTTTTATTAAATTATCTGGTATTGTGTTTTTGGTATATAAAATATATGCATGTAGGTATAGTTGCTTTAATAGTGAGTTTCAATGGTTGATGTACCATTATTGTAATGTCTGCATCGAGCAGGGCGGCACGCCAGGTGTTACCAAGTATATGCAAATATTTTATTGTGGGGACGAACAACGATGGCGAGATCAATAAACTTTGTTTGTTTTGTAAAATGCTCTCCGCTGTGTAGATTGTGAACATGAATTATTCAAACGAGTGGGAGATACCTACCAGTCCATTTGTTTTAATGCGTTGCCTCGTGAAACGAACTGTTTAACCTTTTTTTCCGTTTAGGTATTAATGAATCATGGATAAAAAATGATGGTTAAGAAATAAGATTAGAGAAAAATTAAAATTGTACACAACGTGACGCATAATTTATATTCATTGTGTCCAAATGGTCAGAATTGTTAAGAGTTACCCTCTAAATTCTGGTTGGATTACCTAGAACCACATTTAAAACAATTTAATAATATCAAATGAATTATTATTTTATTCATGTACAGATTATGTACAATTCGTATACACTGCCGTCAGGAAGATATGGTTGTTATTTGTCATATATTACTTATTCAAGCTGGAAGAGGTGTATTACAGTGACAAAGCGACTGTAATGGACCAGAGTTCAACTTCGACCCACCTACGAGGTGAGTGTAAACTCTGTTTCTATGGTATTGCGTGAACTCAATGATTTAAATGAACCTGCTCGGTTCGGGTCTCTGGGCGACATTTCCTACCACAACGTATGTATATTTGTATAATGCGTAAGGGTATATTTTTAGAAATTTGCGTTAAAAGGGGCATTCAAACAAAAATTAAATTAAATTAACATTATAGTTATTATAATATATTGAATTAAAACAAACAGTGATTAGTTCTAATGTTGTTTTTCATGTCGCATTAGTATAAAACCGTAATAGAATTCGCAACAAAATCTATTACATAAGACACCTTTATCTCAAGATTCAATAAGGTAAGTCCAAATGAGTAAATTGATCG
>DWGJ01001036.1:0-22698 GCA_018246895.1 Aspitha aspitha aspitha
CGGCCATCCGATCCCAAATTACGCAATGCCTGTGTTATGGTAACTCGCCAGCCGATAAACATACATATATACATACAATATAATACTTATATAGATATTTTTGTTACACACAGACACAGAACAAACAAATGTGTTTATATCACAAATGTTTGTCCTGCGTAGGAATCGAACTCTCGACCGCCAGTCAATACCGGCAGTGTAACTAATCCGACAGTTTTAACTGTAGATCTGCAGTTTTTTCGAAATTCTGTCAGTTTTTTGTTTACGTCTCGAAATCTACAGTTATTTTAATGTAAGAAGCTTGCGTCATCTATTTTATTTGCTACGTATTCCGCACACTACATAGACAGCTTCAGTAAAACCTACTACTATCGAAGCTAAGCTAAGCTGTCAAATTTTTACAGGAAATGTAAAGAGTTTTACATTGAGGCAGTAGCCCAAATCAAACAGAGGTTTCCTTTTGATGATAAACAACGTTAGGCGCTAAAGTATTTACAGATGTTGAATCCACAAGCGATTTTAGGTCAAGATTTGAGCAAAAAACAGATATAGGTATCCTGATTTATTATATTATTTGTATTGTAAGTATTTGTCCAGAATATATAACAGAATTGGATAGAGAATGGAGAACTCTTCACAAGACCAGTTTTAATTTTCACGAGACTGAGACGCCTAGTGTGGATAAATTTTGGTGGCATGTTTCCAAATTAAAGAAAGGCGACGGCTCTGCATTGTTTCCACTATTATCGACTTTAACATTAAGCTTCTATACATGTATGTTTGCCGCACAGCACTGCTACGGTAAAACGCTTATTTTGAAGCATTAATGTTATGAAAACGAAACTAAGAAATAAACTTTCTACAACAACAATAAAAGGAATCTTGCACACAAAGTCAGAAATTAAAAATTGTTTCGAGTTCAATGCGACAAATGACCATTTGAAAAAATTCAATAAAAATATGTACGATTTCAACATAAGTAAAGATGAAACGGATCATTAAGAAGATTTACAAATGAAAATGAGATAGTAGATAGCTATTAACTTATCTTAATGTTTCAGAGTTTTGACGTTTAATTTGATTAAAACTTTTATAATTAAATGATTTAAATTCCCTAAATGTATTCTATTTATTACTATCATTAAATAATACAAAATAATAAAAAGATAAACATGTAAATTTATTGTTTTTGAATTTAATATTTACAGTTTTTTAAGCATATCTGCAGTTTTGCTCCATGCTGGGGTTGGCAACAATGATTCCCGGTGATTCTGGATGAAGCTAATCAAAGTTCTCTCCCAGTTGCCACATTTAAATAATAGATTTGTAACAATAAAAAGCTATAGACATCAATTCGATATTTCTGCGATTATAAGCTTTTCAAAGGATATAGGAACTATTTACCGGAAGTGTACAAAATGTAAAAAGGCTCGTTCGCTTCAGTGGACACGCAGGCCACCGGGTCGGCCAGCAAAGCCTCGTCCCAGCAAATATCTCTGTCTTTCTCCAGCTTGCATTCCAGCACGCGTCGTCTCTGGTAGATGATGCAACTCCGAGGCTGATGCGAGCTTTGGCACAGAGCCTCGTCTAAGATATCTTTGTATCTGAAAATGTTCATTTTAATCAAACTCCGTATAGACACAACGGGATAGCTATCCCAACAATGGGACGCAAAACGAGAGTTAACAAAGTTCTTCATACCTATAAAATGATTACGATGGTCTAGTTGTATGAACAGTGACAGCCCAGTGGTTTGAAAGGTGAAAGAAAACATCGTGACGAAACCTGCACACCTTAGAAATGTTATTAACCATATAGTATTTTATGACGTGACGCCAGCGTGGTGGAGATAGGCTAAATCCCTCTCACTCCGACAGGAGATACGGTCATGCAGTGGACCGATAAAAAGGGTGATAAAGAAAATTGTATGAACAGTCTTTCGTTAGTGATTCGCTTTTAATAACATTTACCTTACGATTTTGTTAGGCTCGACGCCGCAGCTGGCCGAAATAATGACAACAGGCTCCGCGTGTTCGATCCTGGTTCTCAGCTCGCGTGCGGCAAAACCTGTCAGTATAGAAGACACCCTATACACCTAATCCCAGATTAGACCGTAAAACTTAGCGTGATAGTGTTTAAACGACAAACGGCTCTCCGCAGTAAGGAGTTGTAAGCGCCCGGCGGAATAACGTTCCATCGCAGTTGTACGCTATTTTCAACAACTTTAAACCAATAATTGGGTTTTAAAATTAATATTACTATGATTATAAAAAGATCGGGTTTTAGACAGTAGATTTTATTTAATTATTGATAGAATATTTAAGACTTTAAAATTTTAAGAATTTATAAACAAAATAATAAAGATTATAGATAACGAACACGTTACAGTTTATTGTCCATGAGGTCTGAAGACAGGTCATTCGTATTTTTTTATATACATATATTCTCATACACACGTTCTCCTGACAATAACGAATGCATAAAAAAACCTTTGTCCAAGTCGGTGCGGTCGTTTGGAAGTTATGTTCGTCGTTTGGAAGGGTACAAACATTTTGGTAATTCATTGTTATATACATAGATTATTCCTATAACGCTGTAAGTAGAAGTCGATACAGACCTCCAAAGACCACGGAATGTATGGCTCCGATCCTGTTGGTGGCCAGCATTGCGATCACCGCTTCGGGCACCAGCGGCATGTAGATCAACACCCGAGCCCCGCGCCGCACCCCCAGAGACGACAGCATACCCGCCAGTCGTGACACCTTTGCAATACCAAATCGTGACTTCCAGAAACTTCTAGAAATGATACTACGAGAAGAATTGAATTGATAAGGGATGAAAGAACTAGTTTATCAAATTTGTACGCTGTAAAACGCAAAATATGGATTGAACTAATAATTCTGTACCACTTGTCATTGGCAAAATAATCACAAGACCGAGAAGCCATCGCGAAAAAGAAAAAAAAAATTCTGTACCATATTTAAATGTACCATTTGTCTTCGATCTGATCGACTGGCCTCGTTGTCGAGTGGTTAGAGACCCTTACTGCAAAATGGGATGTCGTGGACTCGATTCTCACCCAAAACAACACAAATATGCTCATCACACAAATATCTGTTCTGAGTGGGAATCGAACCCACGACCGGTTCCGCAGTTTTCTAACCACTCGACCATGGCCAAGTTAGGGGCCAGGCAAGATAATATAGACAGCATATCACTGCTTTTCATGTATACTAACACAAATCAAAATTTTGAAAATACCAGTTATAACATAAATAAATCAAAAATCTTCCTTATTTCATATTTCATTCATAATGGCAAAACCGGCATAATGACGCGCAAAATTGTATTTTTGTCTTTGGTTATTTTCTACTATTTAGATTTATTTTGTTTAATTTTTAAAATGGCTACCCTGTAAAATGTGAATTTTGGATTTTTTTTTAATTACAAATAGGCCAGCATTTGGCCACTATCTCGCCTGATGGTAAGCGATGATGTGGCCTAAGGTGTAGCATGCCTAGTAAATGCCTATTCACTCTGTTCTTGAAAAGCCCCAGGTTGTAACTCTCAGGAAACACAGACGCAGGCAGTTTGTTCCACTCTTTTGCGGTCCTAATCAGGAATGAGGAGGAAAACCGTTTAGTTCTTATTAGCGGGATGTCTACCTGAAAAGGATGGAAACCCGCCGTGCGTCTGGATGTCCGGTTGTAGAAGGGAGCTGCAGGTATAAGATCGTGCAGCTCGAGAGCACGGTTCGCAAAATGTATCCTATAGAATTCCGTAGAATACAGCCTAAATCCCTCACAATACAATTCCACTCACCTGCGTTATGGTAACCGGACAGCTCATAAACTACATATGTCTAATACATACTATTAACACTTATATTATATATAATACTTATATATTATATTAACAAAATATGCCAGCTTTGAGAATAATGCAGAGAGAATTTAAACCGCACTCGACCGAGCTTGATGCATATTTGATTAAGTAACATGCACTAACTATTTATACACAATCTTAACTATGCGACGCTATTCACTTATGAAATTATTAACAATAGAACAGTTCAATTCTGTACATTGAATAAAAACTAAAAAATACACCTAGGGGTCTTCATACAAGTAACACAAGCCAAAGAAATTCATTTTGAAATTTTTGTCTGTCCGATTTTCATGGAAACATTAATAAAATCACTCAAATTACAAAGATATTTACATATTATAAGAAGGGAACATTAATTGTGAATAACTCAAAGTGTTGCATTTATATTATACTCGTATATTTACTGGATCTTGAATTAAATTCTGAGACTCTCGGAAGTTTAATAGCTGTTTTATAAGATGCCGCGAAGTTCCAACGGTTCACGCTTCGAAACCGAAGAGTTGGAACGAGCTTAATATTCATTGCAATTAAAGCGTCTGAACGCTTTATATACTAGTATATTTTGTATGACATATAACAATAACAGACTCCTAACAGCGCTGATCCTATTAGAAATCGGTCACAGATGTGTTCCCAGTCTTGAGGACTAAGATGGTCGCCTCTGGTATACATGTGGACCGGCAACCACACCCTTCAGACCGAAACAGAGAATGTTGTAGAAACAACTGCTTCACGGCAGAAATAGGTAAATAAATTAATGTAAAAAAGACTTTTTAAATGCCCTACAAACAATAAAGTTTACGTATTATCGTCGTCAAGCTTTTTCATATATGTACATACTTCTGTGGTAGTGTAGAAAAAATAACAAGTCCGCCATCTTGCATTATCCGCCATATTGAAATTAGAATGACCTCACATAGGTAAGCATGCATTCTCATCCAGGATAAGCGTGTATACCAAATTTCAGCTGAATCGGTTAAAGACTGGTATAAAATTCAGTCGCAAGGTTCCCGCCCGGACAAACATACATACATGTCATGTTAATAAAAAGCTTGTAATAATAAAAATGCTAGGTTCCCGCGCATTAAAAAGTAACCGTTGTCGTGGGGTGTACAAAAGTAATTATCGAATACAATTTTGGGTTATAGTCCACAGCCTACACAGTTTTACGCGAGGCTTACAATAACTCGTAAAATTTTGCATAATGGCCCTCGATAAAACACATCATGCCTGATTAAGAACACGCTTGAGTAAGCGCGAGCGAGATATAAATTTTACATGCAATAAATGAATAAATAACTGGGGACAATTCAACACACGGCTGTCTGATGCCAAATTAGGCAATTTAATGCCTGTGTTACGGTGGCCGGACAGCTGATACACACACATACGATAAAGTAGTTATATAGATATTTTTATTACGCCCAGACACAGAACAAACAAATGTGCTCATCACACAAATGTTTGTCCTGGCAAATAAATTGCCATTGAACTAAAACTAAAACTTTAAAAAATGAAAATTCTTATAAACGGGTGATTTGGGATACAGCCCAAAGTATTATGCTTTGTGATTGATATCCTAGCGCACCCTTGATTATATAAAATCATGCCCTTATTAAAATTTAACTTGCTCAGTCTTTCATGCTTCACTTGACGATTTCCCTTGGATTTCGATAAACTTTTAACGCAGATAAAGCGTAGGCACTATGTTCACGCATTCGTGGGCTGACGGACGTTCGACAATAGCGGAACCGGAGCCGTCAGCGGAACCCGAGCCGTCAGCGAAACCCGTGACGTTAGCGCAACCCGTGACTTCAGCAAAATCCGACACGTCAGCAAAACCCAACACGTCAGCGAAAGCCGACAATAAACTTGTAGATTTTTCAATTACACTCAGACATGGCAAAATCAAATGTACTAAACACTTACATGTTTTGCTTGGGTCGAAATCAAACCCACGACCTCCGAATTCTGTCATGGCCTCTAACCGTAAGACCGCGATGCCTGACAATTCAACAAAATTTACAAATAAAAACAATGCCTTCAAGCACGAAGAGTACAAAAATTGCGTAACGATATCTTTACGTTAATCGCTCGCAGTTTAACAAGTACCTTATGCCGAATTTTAAATTACATAACATACCTTTTATTTTCACTTCAGTTGGTACAATATTTTGAACAAAAAATAATTTTTAACGATCCCCCGAACATTTCATGTTCATATATTTTAGTCATTATTTTTTATTCCTAATACCAACAGTTAGACTCCCGAAACCTAGTCATATACATGTATATCTGACTAGATTCCATACCGCGTAAAATTACGAACTTCAAAATAAATTGTAGCCTATATGTTGCCGAGGAATAATAGCTATGTAACAAAAAAGTTTCATCAAAATCCATCCAGCAGATGGATTATAGACAATTGACATTTATTATTTATTTATTTTATAATAACAGATATATATGTACAAAATTTCATTGCAATCGATTCAGCGGTTTCGGAAATTTTCGCAAACGAACATCGTGACACGGGATTTTAAAATATATAAGAGATGTGCAATGTACAGAAATGAACTCTTCTACAGTTTTATTATATGTATAGATATAGATAATATCAGGTACGTATTATATTAATTTGCAGCCTGCCACGCCGTGGCTCTGTTGCCGTCCAATTCTAATAACGTCCCAAATTCAAATTCAAATTCAAATTCTTTTATTCATTATAAGGTACACTCAATACACTCAATGAAGGTCATGTTTTAGTCATCGTATTATTATTCAATTCCGTCAGTGTGTGATGAGTTTTGAATCATTCGTTTAAATCACTGGCTGCCGAACATTGGTCCGCAAAAGCCAAAAATATGGTCCGGTAAATTTTTAGCGTAAGCGCAAGTTCTTATTGATTATTTAATTATAATTTTAGTTTGATTATTGCAGTTTATGTTCATTATACCTACATTATGGTCCCTGCTAACAGGAATGATATAAAAGTGGTCCCTGAACACCAAAAGATTGAGAGCCCCTGGTTTAAATATAATAATAACAATATTTAAAATAAAAACAAAAGCAAAAAACATAACACAAAGTAACAAAAATAAAATAAAATAAAAACAAAACTAAAATTATGAAAACATTTTTAAAAATTCATTAAAATTAATATTCGTGAATGAGTAAGGATTGGACTAGTTAATGATGTTGATGATTCGAACATCGATACTTTTATCGATATTTACTTCTAACGATGTGAGCGGCGAGACATATTCCCAAGAGTTATTTTACCGAATTACGAACCCCGAAACGACCTCACGAAAGCTGCCTGTCGCGCGCCATACGGTTTTTAATTAAATTCGTTCAAAAATACTTAGACAAGTACACTGAAGCTGCTAAAGATATGGAAATATGGTATCGTTTGAATTTGGCCTAATGAATTCGTTAATTGAATTCGTTTGAATTGGCCAGCTTCGCCCGCGTGGAAATCAATATTCTCCCGTTTTTGCAACATTTGTCATTTCTGCTCCACTCCTATTAGTCATAGCGTGTTGGTATATAGCCTATAGCCTTCATCAATAAACGGACTATTGAACACAAAAATAATTTTACAATACGAACAAGTAGTTCCAGAGATTAGCGCGTTCAACCAAACTAACTCTCCAGCTTTACAATATTAGTATTGAAATATAGATTAAACGGTGTTCGCCAGCTGTGTGAAACCGACCTAACTCGGCACAGAGCCGGGGCTAATGCAATAATTCATTACCAGCATGGGAAATGACAGGGGAAATTCCCTGTGTGTCTCTTTCATTGCCGGAATTAAAATGTCCCGGGAATTAACTCGGATTTATAAGGAAGGGCACGTGTACAATGACAGAAATAACGAAGACGGTATACTTTCTAAAAATGGTTTAAATTTAAAAAAATCGTTATAGAAAATTTCGGTGATTGATAAAGGAGAATTTTTCAATTCGGTATCAGATTTAGAATACAACAAATTTGAATCCCCTACATCAGCAAGCTATGAAGTTTCATCTATACTAATTTATACTAATATTATAAAGCTGAAGAGTTTGTTTGTTTGTTTGGTTGAACGCGTTAATCTTAGGAACTACTGGTTCGAATTGAAAAATTATTTTTATGTTGAACAGTAAATTTATTGAGAAAGGCTATAGCGTAACATCACGCTATGAATAACGGGACTGGAGCAGCAACGGGAAAATATTAATCTTCACGCAGGCAAAGCTGCGGGAACTAGTAAGTAATAAAATCATTATAATATGACATAAAATTACTATGACCATCATTTATGTCCCAGCCCTGAAATAATTCTACAGTTAAAATGTATTAGGACAAAGCCTGGAACCCGATCCCTGAAGAATTTTTAACATTAAAAGAATTCTAGAAACGGCCACTATTTCTAGAAGCGCTTTTATATGACCTGCCATTTGATGCCTGAATTTAAAATAGGATGTTGCGAGCAATTTACAGGCATTCATTTCAAAATACTCGTATAGAAGATTTAAGACAATTTTACGGGAATCATTGAGACTTAGCGTCTATAAGGTTCAGAATGGTTTGTCCAGGAAATTGTCCAGAAAGACAAAGCCTGTTAACTCATTTTTTTTAGACACTGGCACTGACAGGCCATAGCTCGCACCATCTATAGTTTCTAGCCTGCCGCTTTTGATCTGGCAACAGTCTTATGGATAACACGATTTTTGTGAAAGAGATTCTTTTCATAATGTCCCTAAGTGCTAGAGCCTTCGCTGCCTGAACTGCGCTTCAGTTATTGTATCAGCAGACACTTATGAGTGTATATTTCCGTATTATAAAAGGGTGGTAAAATCCATTTGGAATAGTTTTTCCTTTCAGACAAAGTTTAGTAGCTCTGTTTTTAGTTACCATTAATAACTATTCAAATTGTTTGACTATTTTAAGTATTGGGAAGTTAGCTATTGCTTCGCGTAGTAAATTATCATACCATTAATTAAGGAGCGTAATTTAAATTTAAATTTAAACCGGTTAAAAATCTTCTACCAATTTTTTTAATAAAAGAACAAAGCAGAAACTAATTAACAATTCATATTGTAAGACTTCGATTAAATGGTTATAGCATTCCCGTTTATTCATATCCTAAATTCCGGTTGAGCAGATTATATCACGCGCTAGCCTTCGGTCAAAGTCTGGTTTGCACAAAATGAGACCTCCATCGGCAGGCGGAGTTTGGCAAGTAAAACAGGATGAGCTGTGTCGTTCTGTCTTGTCTCAACTAGTTGTAGACAAAGAACTTGTCTAAGCAAGTCAATGGCAATACTAACTAACTAACATATTGTTATTGCATTTGTCACACATGTTATTACTATTACTCATAGCTTTTCGATGTAATTTTACTTCCCTACATTATAAAGGTGAATGTAAGTTTGTTTGTTACGCTTTCACGCGAAAACTACTTAAACGATCATAATTAAACTTTGTACAGATATTTTCGGAGGTATTACAAGTAACATAGGATATTTTTAAGATATATTTTTTACGAAAAATACTTTGTGACACATTGATTTCTAGGCAGGTGAAGCCGCGGTCACAGCTAGTCTTAATAAAAAGGGCTGGTTTCTGGTTTTTAGTTTCATTGTATTGAAATACTAAACACATAAACAATTTTCTGTGTGCTTTGACCTATTAAATCTATTAACTATTAAATCGGTTAAAACTAACGAATAAATTTGAGAGTATCTCAGGGCACCATTTTGGGACCATTTATATTTAAATTAGGTTATATAAGAAATCCGTATGGACCATGACGTTTTATTGCTCGTAGCCCTTTGTATGAGATTCAGGAATAAAGAACATGAAACCCTCTGCACTTAAATGAAATAGATTAACAAAATGCTGTAATGGAAAACAAAACAGCCAGAGACTTTAATTGGAATTGCGCTTTCCATATTCTCTTAATAAACAAACACTTCCTATTGATATTTTATCGGGTTTCAGTTGCATTGTGTTAAGTCTGTTTAGATATGAATATAAAAGATCAACATAAATTTGTTTTCCTCCCTCGGGCTTATAGGTAACAGCATCATTGCTTTCCAAAGAGAAACTACTTAAGCACAGAATTATTAATGGAATGGTAATACACGCCAAAGTTTCCTTACCAACAAAAGCGTCACTGTACATTGAAATGCAGGAGTGGGCTGTGATATTTACGTCACATACATTTCGTTTGACTGCGTCCATTGTTGTAATAGTCAAAACAAACCAGTGTGAAATCAAAACAGAATTCACCTCCTCCATATATATGTACTTCTACTGTGGCAGCTTATGTAGGTGCTCTTGCTTAACGATATGAGTTTAATAAGAGATCTTTTATAGTTTCATTGATATCGGTAGAACGAGTCTCTGTACCAGTTCTTGTACCATCAATTCTTTCCTCACAAAGGCGTGCAATATATCTTCTCGTATCACATTCACGAGGACTCAAAAATTCTCGCTTTATGTTACAGTTCCAAGATAAGAACACTAAGAACTCCTCAGATGCAGTTTTTAGTGGAGCCATTGTTCTAAATATAGTGCCATAAATTAGTTTTATGGCCACTGAAATTGTTTTAAAGTCTCTATAGAGAAATGACATCTTAACACCACGTTCGTAACCTTTTCAGTGTATTTCATGCATTGTCTATAGTAATATTTTCCGAAGATAAGAATAGGATAGCTACATAAATAAAATACGTAAGTGAAACATAAAATAAATATTTCCTTACAACAAATGATTTTTTGTGAAAAAGAGAAAGGTAAAATGGATTTAGTTAATAAGACGAAAGAGAGCTTCGTAGTCAAAATCCTATTAATGAAATTCAGTATTAGTAATTTTTTGATCGAATCAATTAACTTTCGGATAATACAGCCCAATGAGAACAAAAACTTAATTTAATACCGACTATCAAATCAATGGAAGCAAAGTATGAAAATGAAATAGTTAATACGCGGTTACTAGTCATCGACACATATAAACATTGACAAAAGTCAACTATGCATTGCCAGACACTCGGACGACTCAATTTTTAATTACCTCATCTAGGGACTCAACTTAAGGGAGTAGCTTCTGTCTGTTCTTATATTCATATAAGAAGAGAAATATTTACTTAACCAAGTTTTAAACGTTTAAGCAATGATTTGAATATAAGAAAAAAATATATAGATAAAAGGTGGTACAAACAAAACAAGTAGTCTAAAACAGTTAGTTTACGGATGTCTCGGTAACGGGCCGCATGGGAAAATTGCACACAATAGAACAGAATTCATTCATACCGACAGTGTGGGAGAAGTTTCTAATCGTAATACGCCAGATGCTGTGAGAGTCAGCAAAAAGTAACGCCTCAATACACCATACAATCGTAACTATCGAAATAATCTATCTCGAAGATTTACGATCCAAATAACAGGGTACCATACGCAAATGATACTGCCAAGGTGCGAACGAATTTGTACCTTCACTTTTGAGTTTAGATTAATTACTTTTTACCTAAGAACACACGTAACAATGATAAAGTACATGACGTTTATAAGACAAACGTACACGGATTTCCTATTCAATTTGATGGTATCAAAACTTTCATTTTTATACGAGATTTATAAGCGAGTTGATAGCAAAGAAATACAACAGAAAACGAAAGAGCAGTGAACGAGAAAACAGATCTGCAAAGATACCGTCAGCTTATGTTTTTTCGAGGAACAGGACAAAGAAGAGCAAATATTGACAGAGTCTCGCGTTGGAACGTTTAATAAAATGAAATTATTACGCTCGCTCAAGATGCTTGTTTTAATGAGAGAGATTATATCAGTTTGCCATTTAAGTGACTTCAATGAAAACGTCGTGAAAATTAAAGCAGTGAACAATGAACGTTATTTGCGAGATGTTTTATCGTAAAATACTGAATTCGAGTCTAATTCTTCAAAGTGAAAGAGCAGCGGAATAGTTTTAGCTGCGGCCACAGGAATATATGCTGCGGATGCAACTGAGTAGTCAATGGTAGGTAGTTCTATACCCGTTTTCAATTTTAAGATTGTCTACCTGGTTAGATCGATTTAGTGTATTTGCAGTTCATAGCCACAGAATATAATTGAGGATTGAAATTGAATACATTGAACATATACTTTGACTGCATTTCTCACTTGATACGGCAACTACTGATAGAATTTTAAACCAAAAATTGTCCTACTCGGGCATAAAATTTCACTTTGAACCACTTACTTATTCTTTTAGCGACGTTATGGGCCATTCTCTTTTTGTTGCAGCACTCGAATTCTAGAAACGTCTCAGCTTCCGGTATTTGCACAGCAATAAAACGTTCCGAGTTTAACAAATAAACGTATATGCTCAGTTCTTTTTGGTGGGAAGAAATTCGCTCTTATTCGAGCACTAGGCAATGTCTGGTGCAGTGTCAGGGAACCTTCTGGGAAATCTGAAGGAGACAAGTTAATGCAAGCGAGCGAGCCGGCTCGCAATGCAAAATTTAACTCGCCGCGCCGAGGAGGTCTTTATTAAAAATTCGCATTCGTACTGCTGACGCAGGAACGGTTTGTGGGGAACATTCCGTTATTGCTTACATGTCATATGTGATAACGGTGGACGATAGGCTAAGGTTAATGACCCTTGTACGTAATAAAAATCTGGAAGAGTTCCATATCGAAAACCATGTAAACAACCCGATCATAATATTAGATAACCAATAAACAAGTATACTGAAACTGGACATACTTCACAGACTAGATATAACATGTCCTGGCACCGTATATTTATATGACTTATGAGTACTGAGATGAGTGTTGGGAGGTATATTTCAAACGTAGGTACTGGAACCATCACCTTATGATGCAAACAGGAATTGCCTCCTACTGGAGTCGGTTACGAAACAAATTCTGTCGCCTCTTCTTATAAGATTTCCTCCATGACCTAATCCGTTTAGTTTTTCCCAACTGACTCTAACCCCGTTGGATTTTCTTTTAGCAATTCATACTCCAATTCTATTGGATTTGCGGCTTTATTAGAGTAGACGATATTGGATCGCTTATTTATATTCTTTTATGGACTCCTTTCTGAAGCACTGGTAGACCTAACCCACTGTTGACATACTTTTGCACAGGATTGGTTAATAAATTTATTTAGACATTTAATAGCAACAAACCAACGATATCGCCCTTAAGTGATAGCTGTGTTATACAAAGCTTTTTATAGTTTGGAGAACAATTTTCTATTATTGCCTCTCTTTGGACCCTTTCCCTTCAAATGCTTAAATTGATGGCACGTGAAACGGTTTGTTTTTTTAGACACAAGTCGTTAACTCTCAACAGTGCTATACACGTTAGTAGAGCTGAAGGGAATTTTGAATATGCCACATTCTAGATTCAAATTCAAAAATATTCTTCAGAATATCACTTCCGTACCAATACTTTATATATATTAAGATTTAAACAGTCTATAATAAAGATTTCAGATGTCCATGAGTGATAGTACCTTTTCTTACTGTTGCCTGCTCGTTTGCTGCTCTATTCACGTTAAAGTCGAAAACAGGTGTCTCCTTCGTGTTAATGACCAAGTTAATGTTTAACTTTGATTATAAGTCAAACCTTAAATCAATCTCTTGAAACACAAACAATTTAAAATGGAAGCTCTCCTCATGGCTGTTTGATTTTCGTCAGTTTCAAGTTTAAGATAATTAACGCTATCCTAATATATTCGGTAGACCAAGACGACATTTAATTGCCTAATTTGGATCAGATAGCCGTGTGTCCAATTGTCCTAATTAGTATAAATGGTGATTATTTTTAGGTAACCGTCCGAGCCCTCATCAAGGGCAAGGTCAGGACGGTCGCTTATGTCGCATAGCTATTCCAGAATCATTAAGCCCTTAGCCAACAGCGGCTAGAGAATTGTCTCTTAAGCATGTATGGTTCGGCAACCATAAAAATATCTCCCATCGATTTAACAATTCCCTTTGCCGTGTTGCTTTCTGAAATTTCTGAAATAACGTTGTGTTCATCAATAAAAGAAAATAGGGTTACATCAGTAGATCCGCTCCAGTGGGTTAATACCCTTTGAAATTGTATCTCAGTAATGTTTGGGGTGGGGAGCTTGTTTGAAAGGATTCGAAGGGCTCAGAAAATATATTCCTCGTCGTCGCGAAAAAGTTTTGTTGTGACGTTCAATTTAAATTTGTTTATTTTAAATTTGTTTTCTACTTTTTTATTCACGAAAATACATCGATAAACAATTTATAAATACGTATTACATTCGGGAATAATAATAATATTTGGGATAACTCCACATACGGTTATCTCATGCATATTTGGCATATTTGGCAATCAATTGCCTGAGTTATACAAGACAGTCGGTTTTATAACATTCAAACACAGTTTATTTTGGGTGGGAATCGTACCCACGACCTCCAGTTTAGCAGTGAGGTTCTCCAACCAATAACCGAGAGGTCAGTGAAATAAAGCTTATAAGGTGGAATGCACATAAACGCTTTATATTCAGCACCCCGAACCATGAATCTCTTTTTTATGGATGCCGTTATTACACGTAAGGTAAATACATAAACAATATTTATAATTCAATCGGGCTCCGAGGAATGAACGGCTATCCATATCCAAAAGTACAAGGCCCGTAATAATTATAACTTCTATTATTTTATAGAAAATGAAAATTTCAAAAGGAGGTTACGCAAAAATATTTGCAGAAACTAATCTTTCAAAGTAAACTACTTTAGAAATGACAAGAGTACTTAACTAAACGATATTTCTGTACATATGTTTATGGACAAGAAAAGATTAAAAAGGTGAATAATTGTACTGTAGGTTTCCAAATTTCTAAATAATTTTGCCAAAATGTAGGAATATAGAAGATACGGGACATTTAAAGTTGGAATAATCGAAGTATTACTTCACGAAACGTTTTCATTTTAAACTTTCGAATAACTACAAATTACCCGTTTATTTTAGCGCTCTGTTTAAATACCTTGAAACACTTTTGTACTGATCATAACTATTTGGCTATCCAACTTGACTGTTCAGAATTAACATATTTAATTCGAGTTACTAGAACATCAACGTCAAAAGGAAAAGTCTCGACAAAAGAGCCCAGGTCGCTCCTCTATCAGGTGTTCTGGTCATATAAAGAAAATTGCGGGATACCACTGGACTCCGAAGGCCTAAGACTGACTGATTAGGGGATATTTATATCCAGTAGTGGACTTCTAAAGGCTAATTGATGGATGGATATAAAAACATGAGAAGAGGTAGAGGTTCAAATATACATTTTCATAACTATTAGTGAATGAGTTTGTAATAATTGATGATAAAATCACATAATTAATTGGATTACAGGACATTAAAGACATCTAATTTCTAAACAGCATGCAATGCAACGGTGCAATACCATAGACAGAATTGACTTTTCCAACAAGAAAAGTACTAAGCACTCATGTTGTTGCTTGAAACTTTAAAACATTTCTAAATGTATTCAATTGTCTTAAACGTCGACTCTCGTCGAAGATCATACAAAAACTTAGCGTTTCACAAACAGATATAAGAACGTAAAAACCGTAGCACACGAAGACGATACCTAATTTAATCTTCCCAATACAGAAGGTGCATTCAAAATTTATATACTCGAGCAAGGAAGGAACAAGATTAACGCGCTAAAAGATACCTATGTATGTCTGCTACAGCTGGTTTTCTCTAAGGAACTCTGAATATACGATGCAGATTTTAGATGGCAATACTTAATACCTACTCGCGAATACTTATTGAAAATCAATACGCAAAGCAAATATTATTAGTTTGTTTTGCAATAAAATGGCATTACGTGAAATTTATGTAGATATGAGGATTTATAAGTGATAGGAATGCGACATGAATGAAGCATTAATAACCCCGGCGAAAATTTCTATATCAGATATGTATATTTTGAATAATGTCTAAATCTAGTAATATATCTGATGACTATTTTGTATTGTTTTGTATTGTTACTTATAAAAGAGGACAGCACAGACATCAATATGGATATTAATTTGAATAGGTAGGTGGTAAGCGTCTGTAAATATTTCGGTTACTTAAAATAATAACCAAATACCGTGTAAGAAAAGAAAACAATGTAACAGAACAGCAAAAAACAAACATATTAGTGCCATAACCAGCTAATAATGAAAACAACATAGTAAATCCCATGGAACGTGGCGTAAGTGCTATGGTGTTGGGGGTGAAATATGCGATGTGGCAGACAATCTCGAAAATGTTTTTGTAGCTCTCGTATTTGTAAAAACAGTGAGAGATTTTTCATGTGGCTGTACTTATTCATGTTATATAAATAATTTTATATCGCCGGAGAAAGTGCTGATAGAAAAACATATAAGAATGACTGAGAATACAACTTGTGTCAACAGGTGTATTTATGGTGAATTTAAATAGTTATTTGTGATATATTCATATATTACATACCTGAACGTAGTTAAATATTAGTTTCTAATAACCGCTACTAACTGTGGTGAAGCAAAAGACGTAAAATGGGGTGAAAATATTAAAACTTTTAACTTGAACAGACTAGAGCTAGACCATCACATATTCACTGAAAATTCGCCAAAGTTTATAAGAAAAGATACCGCCACACCGCAGACAAATCGAACATCTTGCTGACAACCAACTCGGTAAAGTTTTTATTTTCAAACCGGTAACCTTAAAATTTACTCAAGTATTATCCAGTTTACAATCTTCTAAATGTACATATATACATATATATGAAGTTGTCTTGGCTTAAGGACTGTTGTTTTAATCCATTTAGCTCAAGTGCGACAAGAAAATAAATATATGCGTTGTAGTATATCACTTTGACGTGCGTTTTGAAAAACCTACACGAAAATTGTGGTATAATTATATTTAGTACTTAGTTGATTAAATTAAAACACGTTAAAAGCATCTGATGTCAAATTAATTACTAAACGCTAGCCGTTCTTCGTTACCCAATATTAACATAAAAAGACCGAAAGTTTTGATTTAATTATCTACAACCCAACCAACAAATTATAACATGAAGTGAAGGAAAACAGCCATTAACATACTGAAAGGCTGCGGCGCACTTACCAGAAACAGAAATTGTTTACTACGACAACCTAACCTAACACGTTGTTTCTTGAAGACATCGCAACCTGAAGGCGCTAAAATGTTTAAGATGATATTTGGCAGCAGAGTTTGAATCTTTTTCACTATATTGTGATATTTATCCTTCTGTAATATAATGAAACATATCTAACACAATTTATGCTTTATCATGAGGTTACTGATGCAAAACAGACCATACGACTAAAGCGCTACAGCTGCTTTGCGGAATAAATAAAACATTGGCATTTCCGTTACCTCTAAATTTATACTCGTTGTCTCTAATATGTTTAATAGATTCTCTTTGGCCGTGTCCCCTGCAGTAAACTTCGTAGTCATTAACGAAACATACATAATTAAACAGAATTCTGGCGTCCTCAAAAACATCGGCCCATTTATATCCAAACTCCTTTGAGGTCGCTAACTACTTTACAACTATTTCAATTAAGGCGTCCATCTCGCTACCAACTAGTTTTAGTTCGCTGGCGCGCCAGTCAATATTTTTTTTATGGATCGGCGCGGGTCCTTCGACGACACGGAGACGGATTTTGTTTAATGAAACAACATCATATGTTATGTGTACTGCAGAATGTTTACTATCTGATTTAAATTTTTTATAACGTTAAAAAATAGTATTAAATTCAAAATCGTTTGTAATGCATGCTGATTACACCTATAATTGAGGTGACACTCTGTTCTCCTTTGTGCATTGTATTTTACTTGTGGCATTAATAGTGTAACCCTGTTGGTGTAATTTTTATAATAAAATAAAAAATAAAACTTTAGTGTTTTATTTTTGGGTGTGAATCATTCATGAACAAATGCATCAGTTGACTCTGTTTCGAGTACTCTTCGTTTATTAAAATCAACATTTTTGTCGCGCGGTTCATTCGCCTGTTCTACATACATAACATGTGATACATTTCTCAAGGGAATGCGTGAAATTCCAAAGACATCACAGTTCATTGGTTTGATCAATGACTTTTCGAGTTTCGAGAGAACGAATTATTATGACGCGTTACATTTTATAAGGCAAATAAGTGTTACCTTGACACGTACAAATCTTAGAATCGTTTTCTGTAGCACGTTGGAGTAATTTTTGTACGGAACTTGAACAGGCTTTTGCATACTTTCTAATCAATGTCCAAAAGAGTGAAATAAGTCATAACAAAAAGCAGGGGAATTACGTCGAATTCGGTGCGAGCTTCAATTAGCTTTAACTGAAATCCTCTTGAAATAGAAGGTATGCCATTGTATTGTTAATTATCTAAAATTGTCCCGTTCTCACAAGCCTATTTGTGTCCGAATGTCTTTGGCATCGCTAACTACTTAACAACTATTTCAATTAAAATTTGTCAGTGACAACACAGAACAAGGGTATTTCGAATATTCATTATTTCATGGGCTTGCTAAACTTTCTTTCAACATTGGCTACTGTGATAAAATAAACGATTCTACTAAATACTATAGTAATGACTAAATAAATATTTTAACAGCGCTTCACACTCGCAGTGCTGTGAATAACATACAAATACCCAGAACTAGAACAGATAATTAAATTCCGATGCCTCTCCAAACATTGCCCTTGTGGCCAAAATATCAGCGTTCGCAGCATTTGTGGATCCACATTATATGCACATACCTTGTGTATGAGATAAAGTTAAAGCTAAACTCATATGTTGATAGGAATATGAATATACTCCGCTAGCTTTGGACATGAACATATTATGTAATGTAACTAGCTGCCCGCGAACTTTGTACCGCACAAAAATTTCATTCTGATATTGCGATCTTCAAAATAAATGTTGCTTGTATATTGCCGAGGACTAATAGCTATATAACTAAAAAGTTTAATCTAAATCCGTCCAGTAGTATTTGCGTTAAAATCAGACAACAGTCAGACGAACAAAACTTTCAAAATTTTTTGGTTTGTGATACTTGTATGAAGACCCCTAGGGGTATTTTCTTTAATTTTTAAACTCTTCTACAGTTTTATTATGGAATATAGGATTTCGTCTGTTATTGGCCTAAAGCACTTCAACTGGACGGAGGCTGAGTAACACTTTAAATTCAAACCGAGAATCGATAGGGTCCGAAAGTGGCCGTCGTTTCCCTTCAATGGGACGACAAATTGGATGTCGCAGTTGCTAATTTGAACGAATAAGGAAACATTTACACTTGGATCGATTGGTATAAAGGTGCTGTTGAACCACAAGCGATCAACGCGTTTTCCGAACAACATAACCGGCATTCTACCTATGTTTCTTTTGAAGATAGAATACTGATAATCTGATAAAAGACACATGGATTGACTTGAGATTGAGATTTGATCGTTAGATCAACTTTCTGCCCAGTAGCGGTACAAAAAAATTGAAATATCAACCTAGCACATTACCTCAAAATCGTTATTGGGGCGGTTCTGTAAATGGTCATAATAATTTTAACTGAAACTCTTTTACCGTTGTTCGTCGGCGATAAGACATTGAACAGTGGTAAAACTTTAACAAATCAAAGCGAAAGAAATCTCAACACTTTAACAGATTCTTAATATGGAGTGTCGTTTTCTATAGAAGGGCTGGACTCGCAAGAAGTGGTAACGACTAAACGCTAAGTGAATTGATTAACAAGTGCTAGAGCATTGGTCTGTAAATACAATGAGAAATAACCGAAATCGCTTCTGTTTAAAATAGAAATTAACTAGACTTCATATAGTTATCATGAAACGTATCTTTAACCAGCAGTATATTTAAAAAATATACACGGATGATATAAACTGACTAGTTTGCAACATGACAAAACTTGAAATCGTAAATCATGCAGTTTAAAACGGGAAGCGAGATGAAAAAACTCATGAGAAGCCCATAAATTTTGTTTAAGAATTCTACGCAAATGGCTACCGAAATATTCACGCTTCTTTACATAGTCGACTCGCTTAAACCAAACCTTGAACAAGTACCACTTTGCTGTCTCGCTCCTATAAATAAAAAATAAAACGCCGTGCCTCTCCTCGAGTACAAGGCATCCCACAAGGAACCGTCTTCGGTCCATTCTCAGCAACTTCCGCAACAACAGTGACTACGATTTGTTAGAGTTTCCGTTTAAAAAGAAAGTACCGCGTTTACGTCTCTACGGGCGGAACGCGAAAACTTTCGAGCTTATTCGAGACGCTAGTTTAAAATTAACCTCTTCGAGAAATGCTGACGGTGCGTTCTGTTAAGCAAAATTTGTATAAGAAGTTCAGTTTTACAGTTAAACAACTGTTAAAATGCGATCACTAGCTAACATTCAGTTATATCTAAAATTCCAATTTAAAGGTTTTTATTGTTCACACCACATCAGAGATTGTACATAAACACACAAAGCTAAACATAAATGATTCCCTTAGCTGAAACGCAATTTTTTAAATCATCCGAAATCTTGTAGGGAAATTCATTAATCCAGATATAGTAAATGAAAACAATATAGGGGATAAAGAAGTCTAATATCACTATTGTGATATACAGGGAGTGACATCATCGACAAGTTTCCCGTCACTCTGGTTCGTTGTCTCTGTTATAAACAAAGAAGCTTTGAAATGTTTGTCGAGGCTGTGTACACTTCCCGACGCGACGCTACTTTTTACTCAGCAGAGATTAAAGAGAAATTCTTGTCTATAACCCATATATGTGTAGGTACTACTGACACTAGCACTAGTCTCTATGGAACCTGAAGGGGTAATTTTATTGCACCTTGTAAAGCAATATAAAATCTTATACAGTGAAAATTTTTCTTCCAGCTAAAGGAGTTGGTGGCAGTCCATAGTGAAAACTTATTTCAATAAGCTAGAGAAATATCCGTACCCGGTATCTTTTCTTTAAATATACGGTATTTTAATCAAGTCTATAAACTGTCTGTAGGTATTACTATATTTCAATATGTACTCGTAATGAGGTAATTCTTTTAAGTACCTATGACTAAGTCGCTTTTCTTAATGTTAATATTTTCTCTATGTCTGTATTTCATAAAGGAACGTTATGTTTGCCAACACGATAAAATTTTCACCGTTCACAGTTGAATTTTAAACACAATCCATCTTTGTGTAAATTGTTATAATTATTATTCAGACTGTACACTGGTTTTAAGTTGAACGTCGTATTAATTTACTGGAAACATTTGCAACCTGT
Source organism: Aspitha aspitha aspitha (assembly GCA_018246895.1). Taxonomy (NCBI): domain Eukaryota; kingdom Metazoa; phylum Arthropoda; class Insecta; order Lepidoptera; family Hesperiidae; genus Aspitha; species Aspitha aspitha. The sequence continues at coordinate 21,198 of DWGJ01001036.1, forward strand.
TTTAGTAGTTTACATTAAGAAGATTAAATGTAAAAATCCATTCTCTTTGAAATTTAATAAATTACTTAAGTTAAATTATCAAGTCATTATTAAGATACATGCATTTAACTTACTTTAAAACCTGGCCATTCCTTACATCATTCGAGAAATAAATAATCATCACCTTTCTTAAATGTAAAATCTTCGGTGTTTACTTTGCATGGAAAATAAGCTTGTGTAAGATCGTGTTCGGAATCTCTCTGCCCAAGTTACCCATTCACAAGATTTTATATGACTTCTAAAGTAGTTCGTTTATAGCACCTGTGCATATTCTCATTCTTTGTTTGTTTTTACGGCTTACCCTTTGGCTTTAAGTTAGCGCACACTTCGCAAGAAATATATGTATTCAGAGGCGCTTTTGAATTACGAACACTTAAAATGCTAGAGCAGAAATGTTTTGTAAGAAAAAAATTTAAGAATCCTTCCACCAATTTGTGGTTGTATTGTAGTTCAAATTTCTAAGTAGGTTCTACGAATTTTGAGCAATTAATGACAATAAGGAGAATTTTCTATATTTTTAAGCTCGCTATACCTCCTTTTATTTCATCAACAATTTACCCTTTAGCTTTGATACTTCCTTCAACTTGGTGGAATTCTTTGTTTTGCTGTTCTTTATCAACTTTGTTTCAACGCTTTTGATGTTTTAAGCTTCTTAACTCTGAGTGTTTTGTTAGGTTCTTTACAAATTCCATTTTCTTGTGCAAGTTAAGTAAGAATTTTTCACGTAAATAAAATTATATCGGTCTTTGATATTAAGACAGTTATTACCGCTGATGACTTTGAAGTACTTTATAATTTATTTTCTTTTCTAAAACAATTGACAGAGATCTTATTTTTTTTAAACATGATTTCAATTTCGGTTGTGCTTTATATCAGACAATAAAATCTTGCTCTGGTCACTGTTTTGGTTACGGCCAAAAATTAGTTCGATCACCAATTGCTATTAAACAAATTTCGTCTTCAATTCCATTGTAATCGTACTATTCAATCGCTAATCCTGTACCTTCGTACGTTCCATTTTATTTTATTCTTTGCTTGATAAAAAGAGAAGTTTATAAACAGTTTGTATTTATATTTTCCTATCTTATTTTGGATACTGTCCCTTTTCAACGTGAATATCCATAACATCGCAGATTTTGCTACATTATGTCAGAAATCTTTCAAACGGTAAGGGATCAGGTCAATTGGGGGTAGCAACCCCGTCAGCGCGTTCCTACCGTTTATTACAAGGGGTCGGCCCCTTGCCGTGTTATCAATAAGTTTCTGGCTTTAGGTAAACGACTGGCCCGTTTTTCATATCATCCTGCCGATCTTAGTTGGATAAATCCTGTCTAAATCTGATTTACTATGAACATTTTTATTTTCCTATAAATAGGTCAGACATAGGCTGATGGGGGAGTCAAGAGCCTCCGAAACCGGCGTGTATGCATGAAGAGAATGATGAATGTAGATGAAGCACGGC
>DWGJ01001037.1:0-22692 GCA_018246895.1 Aspitha aspitha aspitha
TTGAAAAATATTAGCGTTCTGCACTTCTCCTACACATAAACTATGAGTGTGCCAAATTTCATACTCCTCCGTGCGCGTAATTTTCGTAAAAAGGTGTCCAAAGGTTTCGCTTCAAGTATGTATTAATATATAGATGCCAGTACGTTTGCGGAATCGGCTAGTATTAACATAATAGTAGTTAAACATTAAATTAAATGTCGTTTCATGTAGAAACTCACTTTGAAAGTATGAGATCTAGTTGTTAATTAATAATAAATTAATTCCTGCTTATTTACTTCGAAGAGTCATGAAATGTGATATTATTTTTAATATTAATTGCTTCTTTCGGTTTAAATCCTTTTATCCATTATGCGCGTGTTGGATTCTAGTCTCCTTTTACTAAAATATTTGTACTACTATTTCTCACACGTTCAAATAAATATACATGTCAAACAGTATCAATGTAATTTATTATACATACAAACCAATAACGTACATAGTACTCGTAGTACAGAAAGTGGATGCAATTATGAGTTCGGCTTTGTGAGTATTCTATCTTTTATGAAAAAAATCTCTATTTAATAGTGAACAGTTATATCTTATATACTATTATAGTAAAAGGAATGAAATGAGATTCAATAAACTATCTTATACAGATGATACTCGTATTCACCTGAATCATTAATAACTTCGTTTGAATGGAGTTCTATTCCTGTGTTGTAGTAGCGTTCTACTGACATGTATGTATAAGAGAAACATTACTCAAGTTTGTCCTCAGGAGACCGACACAAATCTTAGTGCAATGTGAGACATGTTGTTCAAAATGTATAAAAACATAGCACCAACGAAATATTTACTATTCACTGTTTTTAAACTGGCGTCAAAGTTATTTCGATTTCTAAAATAGAAACGAAACGTCAACCGCATTTTGAAACTACGAAAGTACAAACTTGACGGATTGCACTGTAGGAGCGAAATTTCGTTTAAATTTCTTGTACATACAAAAATTAAAATCTTAAAATAAAACCATATCAATGTTTTCGTATCTAATTATAACGTTTATTTAACGATCAAAAGAACTGCGCCATTGCTCCTGGCTACGAAATGGTAGCATTTTAACTTTGCCTCGCTAAGGCGCAGGTTCGTTTACTTAACCGTTACTATTATTTTACTTATTTAACAATTTATATTCAGTTATTGATATCTTGGGTACTCACCTGTCTAGCATATATACATATATTATATATTGTCAATGTATGCAATTCGTATTCATAGAAAACATACACTTACCTATAATGGTTATCAGTTAAACGATATGAAAACTAAAACTTAGTCGAGTCTACTTACTCTGATGATAGTGATTTATAGCGCTGAACAAAAAGTTGTGAAGACTTTTATCAGTGTATTATTATACACTGATAGAACTGGTAGAACTTTAATGAAGGTAGGCTATTACTACTTTTACATTAGCAGATTAGTACGCAATAGGTATTTAAGACTGCTTCGATTCAGATAAAAGCGTGTCAGAGAGAGGATTAAGTACATTGTACCCCGCCCCAAATTGAGCGTGTACCGATTGTCGTAATAGCGGTAAATAGTATTCTCTCTGAAGCTCAGTCAGTAAAGCCCTAAATAATGTGATTTGTCTTGCCGTAGCTCCGGTACGGATAGTGGGACACGGGAACACCGAACCGCCGTAACTTATGAATTCGCCAGAAACTAACAAAGTTATACGATTCTTATCCAGCGATAATGTCACCGAAACCCACTTTCATCTTTCTTCGGAATCATCTAGGTGCTTATAAAAATTTGATACAACCTGTCATGTATCCAACGAATGAGTAAGCGTAGTGATTAGTAACTTGACAAATTGATTGTGACATACATTTCCTTCGGGGACACTTATCAGTCGTTGATTAATCTTTGTATGTCATAATAATTTTAACTGCAATTATAAGTATTGCTTACATCCATACTAGCTTAATTCTACTGTTCTGAAAAAAAGCGATACCACAGACCAAACATACTGTTAGTATTGAGTTGCTCTGTATCAAGAAAATACGTGTGGCTATTAGTAACAAAAAGCTTATATAATACCGGTAACGTTAACGAAATGCTAAGATCATACATGTACATATGTACCTACTTATTTCCTTAACGTTAACGTAAATGATTTTTGGCGCGGCCATCGCTGTCTCGCTCTCAATAGGATGTATTTGTGTAGTGTAAAGTAGGGATTGTTCGTCAAGGCACGGAATAAATGTAGCCAGTGACATTGACAAATCCTAGATACGCTAAATAAAACGTGGATTTCGATAAAATAAAACAACTGCCAATTCTAAATTGCGTCTGACTGGCAGCCAACATTTTTCTCTTCTTTTTCGAGTACTATAAACTCAATGTACTCTAGAGACGGCGATCAATCAATGGTGAAAATCGTTCAGTAAAAGTTTCGAAAGTGAAAATGAATGACGACAGGAACATTAACGATGCCTAGACACCTACCCGTAGTGTTGTCTCTAAATATTTCAAGTCCAATCTATTTTCATTACGACATTGTTTTACTGATCGTTGTCTACTTATTTCGTCGTATTTTTTAAGTTTTGTTAACGGTTCACACCTGGTTTCTTACCCGTGTTCCAGGACAAGGCTCATACGCTATATTCCAGATGGAAGTCACATAGTTGCAAAATGACGTCTCTCAATTCGTTTCCGTATGAATGCTCGAGTTGTCTCATAAATTTCATTTTTACTGTCAACATTACGCCCCCACTTCATTTTGTTGGGAGCCTTTTATTTTTCAAAAAAATCATAAAATATATTCAAATCTACTTTGTATTCTAATTTACTTGTCAAATGCCTGTTCGTTATAAAGTTATCATTTGCTCCGAGGTTCGGCATTGTATTACTTTTCTCGTTGTAGCGATTCCAAATTATACTGGTGTAATTTGAAATCAATATACCCTGAGTATTATCATATTTTGTGCAATGTAAATCGAAAAGCAATAATATACATTTCGCAATGTTGGTTTTCTAAATGGCAAGAAATTGTGATTAATCAAGAATAGTAATGAATTAATAGAAAATTATGAATGAAATAGACAGGGATCTTTGAATAGGTTCCTATAGCATTCCTACAGTACGACAAGAAAAGGTTTAAGTATATAATTACCTTTAAGTATACCATTTAAAACTTACCCTGTTGTGGAAATAACAAGATTATTACTTATTTAAGTCGTACGAAACTTTTTATTTAATTTTACATTCCAGAAATATCCAAGTTGTCAAGAATTATGTCAAGAATCATGATGTAAACCATTTAAACGGTTTAGTAAACGGTATAAAAAAATAGCATAGGTATAGATATATAGATGCCCCGACCGATACCCGATCACGGCGACTGCTATCTCCGATTTCGTTGGAGTTCTCATGTACTTGTAGCTTGCGTAACCAACCTTTTTCCTGAATATCACATATCAATACTATCTTATTTATTAAGGCCACGACGAATAGTACATGTAATAATTATACAAATTATTTCCTCTAGTCATCTTCTCTTTTTACGATCTTCAATATATTACGTGACTCAGGCAACTGCCCTTATTTTGCATTGTACAAATGAAGTTGTTTTATGGCTTATGCTAAGGAATGTTAAAATATAAATGACATAAGTAAATTAGTCATTTATTTTTCAATCTTTTTATTGTTCCGTTACTGGACACCGAAGTCCTTTTATAATGAAAAGGTTTAAGGCTATAGTCACGCTGGCTAAGTGCGGGTTGTGCAGACTTCACAGAACTGTGAAAAGGTTGTAGAGATTTGTTTTCAGGAATTGAACCAGATGCTCCTTCATTGGGACCCGGATTTAAAACCGATATGCAATACTATAATTGTACAAAATAATGATATGTTTATATAACAACAAATTAAAAGCATATGAAGCGTTATAGTATCAAAACAACTACTAATTCACGTCAAAAGAGGCAACGTCAGGAAAACGTTTACAAATCTCTCGGGAACAACTGAAAAGGTGTTAACATCCCTCTAGCCGTAAACTTCTCGATCTTAGACGTTAACGGGGAATGCCTCGATTTGTCGTTGGTTCCGTTGTGTTGGATCATTTCGACAAACATTAACGGGGTTACGGCCGAGCCAATTTTAGACAGAGCCGGCTCTGCTCTTTATATTCCACCGCCAGCTGCCTAAATGATTCGAACAGACTAACTTTCACAAAATGTTTCGTGAACGCGATCTTTCCAGTTTGGAAGACTACCTATATTTTACTTACTTACTCCTTGGGTGATATCATTTACATACAATGTGGTTCTTAAAACTTCAGTCGTCTTTGATACCTACTAGGTAGGTAAGTCAAAATTGAATGGAATCGTTAATACGTTGCCGACTGTTTCTGGACTAAATTTAGACGGTAGGTTTGTTACTGTTTTCATTCCGTCTGCCAGTTGGGGACATTGTAAACGAAATCAATTGAAATTCCGAATAAAATTTTCCAACGTTGAAGGAAATTAGAATTAATGAATTCACCCCTTCAACAACACAATTTACCAGACTTTTTAAATACTTGCTTTATTTTATATTAGTAAAAATGGACAAAAAGAAAGAAAGAGTTAATATCCTCATAACCGTAAACTTCCCGATTTCAGACTGTGACCTTGAACGTTCTTCGGTTGTTTCGTTGTCTTGGATCGTTCTGACAAACGTTAAATGAGTTACGACTCAGCCAATTTTAAGATTAAAATGTTATATATAAAAAGTGTCAGGAGATTAAATTTCCAGAAATAGCTATAGACAAGTAGGTACCTACGTATTGCTAGTTTTATAACGCTATGTAATATAAAATCTTGGATGTATAAAATTATATATATTATATTGTATGTATTCATATTCACTTAGTGCAAACAATAAAGTTCTTTCTCAAGAGTTTCTACAACCGACGCGTATGTATGAAGAGGGTGAAGAATGTCCAGTTTGTATATTAGATATTCGGTGATTTCTGTGTACTCCTTTAAGGACTGGGCTTGATAATGAAATATTAAATGGTAATAAACTTTCCTGCGATCATGATCTCTAAACGATCTTCAAAAAGAACCTACACGAAAAAAGTTCTATTACGAAAAATATTAAATAATCATTGGATATTTTGTACCAGAAATTTATTTTAAAAGGGAGATTTTTATTCAACGTCCTAAAAATACATTATGCAGTAATGTAAAATAAATGCAATTGAATTTAAAAATTACATTACAATCATTGTAGTCAAGTTTTAGGACATTTTTGTATACTTTAAAATTTGGCTACCTAGAATAAAATCATATTTCATCAATATTTATTACGCGAAATGTATATAAATAGCGCTACCGCTCAATTGAACACGGTATCCTATTAAAAGTTTGCAGGATAACAATCGTTTATTTTCAAGTTTTCATCTTAACCTCATGTCAAATTTTCTAAGTATACAACAAAACTTCTCGCCCTTTCCATTCACTGTTATAATATTCGGAATAAATTTGTAAAGATACTTAGTTTTATACTCGTAACTTACGTTCAGCCGTCACCTGGTTGCGATCATAGGCTAAAACAGCTAACTAAAAGTCGGCCAAAGACAGGTCTCAGGATAAGCCCGATAGTGCATTGTACGAGTAGGTATGTACATACATGTATAAAGCAGACAATGCTCTTTCTAAGGAATCCTCGGAACCTCCTAAAGAGCATTTAAAAACGTTTTAGTAGCCACATCAATAAACCCCTTGACAAATTTGAGGATGGTTTTTTTAAAGGGTCTATTTACCACTACCATATTTATAAAAAGGATAAGTATATTCGCATTCTTAATTTGTAGCGAAAATCGATGCAGCATTGGTTATTGTAACCTTCAAATTATACTTTTATTTATGTTAGATTCACCTAAACTATGGTAGACAATAAAAAGGTTACGTAAATCTATTAACACGCTGGCGCATTATGTTCTAAACTCAAAACCACTTTTGTTCCGTGTAATACCCAATATGTTCCGCGGTGGATATCAGTAGGTAATAATTCGCAATTTTGCGGCGAATTCGCAATTGCGCGCGTCACGTTATTGGCAATACGGCGCGAGGACGGACCGCTGAAAAACAGCCAGCTTTATAGAGTGGATTACATTTTTCGTTTGCTGAAAGTTATTACAGCGTACCACATGTACCTATTTATTGACGATGAACTCTTATTAAGAAATGATCAATTTATATCTTCCACTTAAATGAATTTGAGTGTAGTGTACTGATCATAGTTGCTTACATGTAAGATGTAAATCCGTCAATTTGCACTTGCCAAATGTGGCGGGGTAAGTATGGTCTTAAGAATATTGTCAATTCAATTCTGAAAGGAGACCATACGATAATGAACGGGTTTGATGAATGATAAAACAACGTATTTAAAAAGACCTCATCGAAATCGGTTTCATAGCTTTCTGGTAACTCTATTGAAATGGACAAATTATATTACTGGTGCAACGTTTCAAATGACTGAACTCATATAGTGAACTACAGGTGTTCTTTCACAGCTGCAAAATACGAGTACGGCTCAATAAGAAAAATAACCAGGAAAGGGTAAATCAAGTTTGCTAACCCACATTTGACCCGGACCATAAATGAATAAAGTGTAAACCGGCCTTATAGCCAGAAGCGGTATCTGATAAGTGAAACGTGTTCGCCCGAGCGGCTCCGATCGGTAAAAACTGAAGTTACGCTTCACGCGTTCGATTTTCTGTGAGATTTTTCATTCCATTCAGTTGGTATTACGAAGCGAGCGGATCATTTTTTACGCTCAATCGTCGATGGAGATATTTATGGAATATATTTGATAAAAAGATGCAAAAAATGTCTTACATGTTTTATTTTTTTTAACATAATTACGCTATTTGTACAAGATTTAAAATTAATCCTAACAAATTTCACAGCTATTCTATCAAAAGTTTTATGATATTTTCATTGGTTGCCTGAAAAATAATGTCGATTGAAATTGTTGATCAAATTTACCAATTCAAATATTTTCAAACAGTCACTCATATCTAATTTTCTCGTTATTACAATTTTTACACTCCTTTCCGAAAATAATAGATAAATTTATATACATATATGTATGTACAATTGTAAATTTAACGTAACATTAAACGTGCAGTTCATTTAGATAGACGTAATTTTTCAGACTCAAATAAGGTCTCGGAGGCTTTGTCGATAGGATCTTAAAGAGGGTCAACGGCTTAAGATCGGCAATTGTGACAATAAATATACCGGTGACCTTTACACAGCACTATCACAAGACTCAAAGGGCAGTAATCGAAAATGTTATAAATTTTAGCTCACAAAACAATAAAAATATGACATATTTTAAAAGTATGCAACATATTTAACTTATAATGAAAATGAACTGTTTTTGTCCAATTCTTTTTTAAGCTTACAAATCAAATTTATAAAATTTATTAACCTTTGAAGTACGCATTATTTTCCGGGACATTAATTAGCCACCTTGTCAGCACATTGATTTATTAAATTACAATTTCTTTACAGACAGACATCTGTTCTAACACTTATCGTAATTGGCTTTCTATCCGTATGTCAATGACTCAGTGTTCATATGTAATGCTCATATCATTGAGTGCTGCAGACCATATGACTGTTCATTTCTAATATTAAATCGTAGTATACAGATAATATCTAGGGAAACTTTTAACGGAAGAGTGAAAATATTCGCGTGAAAAGGACGGTTTTCTGAAGTATACTGGTCTAAGTATTTGCTACTTATCTTTATTTATTGTCGGCTGTAAAAACAGAATAATCTAAGAAATTTATTTCTTTGTAAAACTCTTTATCTTAGAGGGTTCGCGCTCAACGTCGTTCTCACAATTTTACGACATGTTATTTATCACAAAGAAAAACCGTCACTCTTGTAATTCTCAGCTTAATAAACATCCGGAAGAATTTATTGTACAATATAAATAATGTAGATTTAGTGTTTCTTTGGAAACTGCAATACCTACAAATATTTAACGCGTGCTTCTACGAACATGTTCACAAACTTATTCTTTTATCTCGCTATTGCCATCTATTAAAATATACTTTTTTCACTCACACAACTTAATCTACATAGACACCTCGCGGAGTTGAGTACCTACTCTTATATGAAAAATGATTTGAAAATTACGTGATGTCTCTTCAGTTATTTAAACGATTTGCAACTAAATTCTGAGCTGGCGTTTTGCCATGAATCCATAAAACGAAAAATGAACAATTAAATTTTACTGGCTCAGAAAATGGTTGCACTGGCGAAAGATTGTGTGAAATGAAAACAATTATTTTCTAATATAGACGGAAACTTGAGATTTTCATTTTTAATAAATAGTGGAGATAAGACGTTAACAGACGATGAGAAAATTGTAAGCCACTTAACGGTAGGTAACGTAATATATTTGATTATAGGGCGCTAAGAAGTAGGTACCATGTTGACTTTATAGGGCTTAGCTCTGATTGGATTTATTCAAATTTTCGTTGGCTTTGTGACAATTTAAATATTTTGTAGTTATAAAAACTATACCAGCGATATGAACTAAAATAAATTGTGTATCGTCTGATAATACACTGAGAAAGATACACCCACCTATTTTTTTACTACTCGATAATATACTTTTACGATATATTACTGTGATAAATTATAAAATTGAGATAAGTACAAGACATAATGAGGATGTTCGCAAACTCGAAGAGTGGTCGTATTGGGAGTTAAAAGTCTTGTACTAGAGTGGTACGACTTCGTAATCCTTAACAAGGAAACTTTCAGCGATAAATATCGAGCTCACGAAAAGTTTACATGTAATTTGGCATCGGATGAAGCATTCGAATGAAATGCATATTTACATGTAATAATGTGGAATGAATGTTATGACACATATAATTAGCATAAGATATTGTACGTATGAACGTTATTACGTTAGTACGTCAATTATGATCTTTTTTAAAAAAAAAACAATCAACTCAAACATGATTAAAAGATTTCGTTCGTCCCAGTGCGTTCGTGTTTCTCTCACTCGATGTATATCCGTAAAATTACTTCAATATATGTATTTAACTGATGTAACTTGTGAAACTCATATTTTATTGGCGCCCAGACAAAGCCCAGTAAATCAATTATTGTCTTACTGTGATTATGAAGGTTCTGGGAAAAGATGGCCCTAAGTATAATATTGTTATAGGCTAACCGAATTTAATTTAATTTCTCAACTTAATAGATCGTTCGATATTGCCGACGCATCTAAAAACCCTTAGTGAAAGATGAAGTAAAATGTGCAATTTTGTTTGTTAAAACTTTTGAATATGTACAATTTGATCCTTATTTCTCTCAAAACTTAGTTAAAGTGAACCTGGGCCCGCATCTAATTTAATCAGAACACAAATAGGAAGTCGCGAATGGCGATCAAACTTTACCCCATTACAATAGCAAGACCGATAAAGGAGAAGTTTAATGATGCCAGAAGCAGTTTAATTGGATTTAATATTTGTTTTTATCAGCAGATACTTACAACAATATATTTCATGTTATGGGAGTTACAAATAAGCCATGCATCATCAACATCAGTAACAATGAATCAACAACAACATAAATCAGCAGACAATAAAATCCAGTCCAGTCGAACTGAAATCCAGGCATTGCTCTTAACGTGCCGCTGTCGTAAGTTCGAACTTCTAATCACATTTCGATATATACACATACCTATATCAGTATGTACAATTGATAACTTGTATGCCAACTGTTATCTTTATAAAAAGTAAAAATACTTAGTAACCTTAGGACAACTTCACACACGGGTGCCTAATCTCAAATTATGCAAAGCCTGCATTAAAATAATCTGCCAGTTTATGAACTACATCCTATGTACATACTTGCAACAACAAATTTTACATCTAGACATATATAGAACTAATATCCATTCCTCACCATTTACACTATATGACCTGGATGAGAATCGAACCCACAACACCTGACTCAGCAAATATGTTCACTAACCGCTATGTGTACTGTGTATGCTATGTGTACTCATTGTGTAACTGTCGAATTAGGTTTGTATCGGACATAAGTTACGCAATAAGGCTTTGTTTATTTATATCTTTGTTTATCTACTATTAACTTTTTAAGGCTGCTATTCTTGATTTATATTTAATTAGGATGAAAATCATTTTACCCAAATAGCAAGTACATAACGTGCAACTTATTAAATATATGTATTTATAGTATACTTAGATACATAGGTACTCGTACATTTGTACATAGTTATTGGTGAAAAGACCGGCCCTGTGTTACTTTGACGTCACTTCGGGGAGCCCGGACGATATTAGAAAAGTTTCCTGGTTTAGTTGTTACAGTATTTTCGTTACCTCTAAGCCTCTACGATATATAAGAAATTGATTGGCCTGCAATGTTTAAAGAGTAATGACTCTTCATTCAGTTTGTGAATTGACTATCTCTATACAAATGGTATTAGATAAGTCTTTTGTGTATACGAGAAAAAGATGCGTTTTTTTGAGAAGAAAACCTTTTCTGTTGGAGATATGTATTGTAGCGATTGGTAAAAGATAATATAATTAAACCTGCGTAATTAAACCATCGTGCCACCGCGAAAACTTATTTTGAGGTAATAGTATCGCTTTTTATTGTTATTTACTTGTTGCGAGATACAGTTTCTTTTTCAATTAAATTGAGTCTTTTTGTCTTAGGTGGCAAGGAGGAAATTCTTAAAAGAGCCGCAAACTCTTAGCAGAAGTTTGCTGCAAGCATGCATTCGATGGTTTGCGCTCACTTAAACTCCCACATATGTATGAGACATCCTGAAAAAATGAAGACAGACAATGGACTTTTCATGGGAATAATAATACACTTTTGAGCGTTGCTCGAGTTATGTAAAAAATGTAATCGAATGTTTTGGATGGAATAAAACATATTAAATTGTAAGAAATAAAATTAAATATTCCACTCTCACAAAATAGGTTTATCTGTACAACTGAACAGTTTGCGAGGTTTACATACAAAATGTCTGACACAATTTCAACGCTCAAAACTTTCTAAGAACACTCAGCAAAAGGATACTTGAGAGATCTAGTTAAAAGTCCATAATTTTATATCTTGTCTGCAACTTTAAATCTAGTTACCCTTTTAAAATGAGTTTTTTTTACGAAGTTATTAGGTAACGGGTTGAAGTTTAAAATAAATATAGTTGTTATTTCGAATTGTTCAAAATCGCTCTTATTTATTCTATGATTAAAAATAAACGGTTCAGGAGGTTGTGAATGTAAAAAATAAAATTACAAATAATCATGTAATGAAATATGATAAAATAGAAATGTAACATTTATTTTTATTTACACATATTTTGAATAGGTTTTTAATAACAAGTTAAGGAAATGAAAGATTTTATTCAATAATGGGGCTTTTTATACCCTACTTGGAAAAGGCATGTTATGGTCTCGATTGGTCTGTTTAAAAACATTCTATCTATTGCCAGCAAGCCATACCTCCAGTCAGCGTCAGTAGATAAGCATGGTGGAATACACTCCAGGCTTTCCGCGGTTGCCGGAGAGACACGTACCCACATACCCAGCAGTGGCACTTGGAAAGGGTCGCAGCCATTTATGTATTTTAAAAATATATCTTTATACATAGAACCTTGAAAAGGTCCCACGTTTTAATAAAAAAATACACTCTGCCTGACATTATTGACCTCCGTAGTCTAATAAAAGCCCCCTGCATGGCTAGTACCTACATCCGTCCTTTATGTAAAAATACTCATACATACATGCGCCGGAAGGTCAACCGTTTGTATACGTGAACGTTTTTTGTATCGGTTCTGTCTGGCCTAGACAATATTTGCGTCATCATATTAGGAAATGATAGAGGATATTTCTACAGAAACACTCATTTTCTATGCGATAGGGCTGTCGAACAAAATATTTGACACGACATCAACAAGTAGCTGCACTTACCTTGAACTGAGGTCCATGAATCTTATATTAGTGGTAATTGTTTTATCCTTCCATGCTGAAGTTGTTGGGTCATAAAGGGGAATTCTAAAAACTTGACCAATCTAAAACGTTCGAAATCATCCTGCTTTGAATGTGGTTTAGTGACTATTGGAGTAGGGTCTAACTCACCCTCCGAAGCTTGAAAATCGATTACAATACATTTGCCATTTGTGGTTATTGTCCGTTATTTGGCGATTAGAATAAAATGTATTCAAGGTTCTCGAGAGTTTTTTGAATACAATTATTAAATTAGTTCTGATTATTAAAAATTGATAACATTTAAAACTTAACCATTGTATTATTCTTCTGTATCTGTCTTATTAGTCTTATAGCTTTATACATACATACATACGAGTATGTGTGGTATGCATTAAAGAAATATTGTATTGTATTGGTTCCACGCATTGGCCAACATTGTGTACCCCTTAACGTATATATGTCTTTGTCAGCTTGCAACATACATAAATATATGGTTACATACAAAAGTGTTCCTCATTCAAACAGCTAAAGACTCGAATACCTTGCCTGTGCCTGTATTACCTGAAAATTATAACCTTCGACTTTCAAACGTATGAGTCCTACTTAAAGAGATTCATCTACCTTCCGTTCCAAATTAAAAAATAGGTTATATTGTACTTATTGTAGTATATGTACATTTGTAAAATACATATATTTATATATTGTACTTTATGAGACGATAGCTGTACATAGAAAATCGGTTATGGTCTCATTTTGAAGAGTTCTAGCCGTAGATGTGGCAAAAACTAAAATGGATTCTTGATGCAATCTATATTAATATTATAACGCTGAAGAATTTGTTTGGTTGAACGCACTAATCTCAGAAACTAGGGATTCGATTTGAAAAAATATTTTTGTGTTGGATAGTCCACATATTGAGGAAGGCTATAGACTATACATCATGCTATGACTAATAAGGGTGAAGCAGCAACGAAAAGGGTTCCTTTATTATTTCGATTTCCGTGTAATTGTTCATAGTAGATAATGATAGCGTGACGTTCTTAAAATAGTTTTTTAAATAGTTATCTAATAATTGCGGGTGAAACCGTAGGGCACAGCTAATTTATTAACAAGAAAAAAGAAAAAACATTTTGCCATACAAAATTATATTAAATAAATAAATCGGTACCAGCCCTGTTCACGGGCAACCCTAGGCTGCTTCACGCAGATCCTATTTATCCGGAGTGCGGGAAACTAAACAATATGTATGTCACAAATGGCATGGTTGCTGCTGACGCGGCGTTATTGTATTCTTAGCTTTTGTAAGTAATAAGCGTTTATTTTTGAATTTAAATAAAAATAAATATTTGATATACGTATATAAAAATTTTAGGAAGTTATATTATTAAATTTAAAAAGAATATACTTTTCAAACCCTTATAATACATAGACGCCGACGAATCTCAACACAACGTGTCTCTAATACCCCCTAATCTCTAGACTAAGCAACGATATCAGACTTAAGCCGCATTAACACTTGAAATACTCATCCTATTTAAATACCTCAATGAGTATTTATTTAAAACACAGCCAGATCGTAAATTTTGCCTCGACTTTACTTATCCAGAACCATTTTTAATACAAGTTGTGTTAGTTATACAATATGTACGTATGTTCTGACTGTAAAAAAACCGTAAAAAAAAACAAAAATTGAATCACAGGTGTTTGGAGACGACTACGTAATAAGATAGAATTCTATAAATTCAAAGACAGATTATTTGATTTTAAGACATTTTATTTCTATTTCAAGACTAGTACTTTCTGGCTACGTAAGTACTCGTCAATCCTCTTATACTCGTAGCATTGCATTCGCAATCATATTTCAAAGAACGTTTATATCGTTTTGAAATACGTGTTTTGAGTTAAAAATATTATTTTATAATATCATGAAAAACCAGCAAATTTAAAAGAAACGCATTTCACAGAAGACGTGAAAACCATTATTGATAACGATAAATATAAGACGACGAAGAAAACGGAATTTTCCAATCTACACCTAATGATTTAGTTCTTGCTTTTTTTATTACAAATAGGCTAGAATTTGGCCACTATCCCGCCTGATGGTAAGCGATGATTTGGCCTAAGGTGTAGCATGCTCGTCTAGTAGATGCCTATTCACTCTGTGTTTGAAAAGCCCCAGGTTGTAACTCTCAAGAAACTAGAACTAGAACCTAGTTTATAGGTTTTTAGATACATGTGAAATATACCGACATTTTCTTGTCCCTTTTGTTTTCACTGCTAAACGCAGCTCTTCACTCATAGTGCGATGGGAGGGCTATAGTCTACCACGCTAGTCTATTGAATCGCAGATTATACTCATCTCAGAAACATTATACAATTTATAACAGTTCTAAAGTGTACAGGTTGCATCTGGATGTTTTCTTTCACCATTATAACGAGTGATTTTTATAAATGAGGTAGGTATAAGACGCATGTAACTTGTAGTAGTCAGAGGTGCATACGACGATTTGAACCTGGACAATAATTCAATACTATTAATAAAATTATGAATTAGTATGTCGGTATAGGTATGGTCTTTCTTTCTTCTTCCTCACCTTCTGTTATTATCTCGTCTGAAACACAGGCAGGCGTGGCTTTAAACGCGGTTCGTGGATTCCACATTTAGAACAATTATTTCGGTATGGTTTACAAATAAACTTAATCGGTAAAGTGTTTAGAGGCACAAAATTTGAAGAAGACAGTTTTGTCAATTATTTTTAGTCTTGTTCTAAAATAATTTTGATCAATACCCTGAACTACATTTCTAAGGCAAAAAGACGTGTCGTATCGGCATAAATAGAAAATAATTTTTTAAAGTATGATTATAAACTTCATTTTTTAACATACACTTTTCATACTATGCCAAAACATACCTAAATCAAATTTTATTACCAGTACAGGACTTACAGGACTAGCGAAATAAATTAGGAACAGAAGTATTGTGTAAAATTTCCAGTAAATGCATTGTTTTTAACACAATGCAAGCGCAAATGTCTAATAAAATAAAGTGGAATACGCAGAAGCCACGTACTTTAGCGAATTTGTACCATTTTAGCTTAGCAGCTGAAAACTATGAGGTAATGGTTCGCACGCTTTGTTCGGGCTCAGTGTTGGAGCTTGAGAACACGTACATAATCGTACACGTGCATTACTATCTGCATGCATATTAACTTTTTGTACGGTAAATGGCAGACACGTGTAGCGCTTACTCCCGTATTTTAAGAAACCACTTTTTTCTTACTAATATAATAACATAGGTACAAAACCGTATCCGTTACTAGTTCTTACTCGCGACTTATCCAACCGACATTATTTCCTTCGACAAAAGTAAGCGCCGGTAACGTTACGACAGCAAACATAACTGATACTGATACTGACGAAGTCCTCGCAGAATATCAACGCAGAATATAAAAGCGGTCCGTAATTGACCACTAAGGGACCCGTATCTAGCGACTAACTGTACCCGCTGTGTATTTTGGTACATCATTTATCGTATTACAGTTGGCACGGATCTCCTTTCAAAATGTGGTCGGTTCACGCCATAGTCTACGAAGTTAGGCAACTGTAGAAAGACTTCACCCGCCTGAGCATATGGAGAATTTTCAAACGTATCAGTTTCCTCATAATTTTCTTCTTCACCGTTCCGGCAAAAAACATTAAAGCGTATAAAAATTCAGACATATACAAAACGCCAGTCTTGGTGAATATTTCTGTATTATAGACTCATATACGTACATACGTCGTAATATTGAAATCGTTTCAAGAACACACTACGACTTCGCAAACAACATTAAACTAACTACATAAATGATAGGTACGTAATTATCCTCGAAACTTTGTCGTGCCCGTGATTGTCTGATATTGTTTTCTACATCGAACATTTCCTTTAAGGTTAGAAGTATTATTTCTGAAGCGTTCTTTCTAAATACTTTTTACATTTGTCCGTAAAATGTTTTATGAAGAATAAGAAGAATAAAGAATAAATAAAATAAATGTTTGTCCTGGGTGGGAATCGAACCCACGACCTCTGGTTTTGCAGTCAGGGTATCTGACCACTCGACCACGAGGCCCGTTATTTATGATTTATCTTTAACGGTTTTATGGTTGCACTGTTTGTACATCGATCTCCTCTGAAAATGAATAGACTTAAGAAAGCATTCTAGACAAAGAACTCTAGTGTGTGTAAATTTTCTCTCAATGTTTTTCTTCACCGTTTCAACCGATAATATTTTATAGAAACTATCAGCAGTTAAGAGTGAACAAACTACTCCGTGGTTTTCTATACACAATATGCTAAAACAACATAAAAACTATATGCCAATTGCTTTTTTATAGCTTCAAGCTTTAATACATGAAATGACAATTGGTAGACTTTCAATTAATATTACTGTATACTTCCTTAGAAAAACCTATCCGTCCGCCGTCCTTGCTTCGAAGAGTTCCAGATTAAGAAACTGATTTATTTGTTACATTTGACTCTTTCTTTTCCTTTTTAATAGAATATTAATAATATATATTAATAATATATTAATAATACTATTGTTATCACAAAGTATAATTTGTGATGCATAGTTACAAAAAAGTAACCAATTTTGAAATATCTTCATAAGCTACTAAGGGGTCATAGAATAAAAATCGTTAAATATAAATCGTAAACGTAGCCTGCAACATTAGTCTTGCGGTAGATTACCATTGCACTGGGGCTCGTATTTCTCGAGTAATTTGTTACCTTCGCGAGAGAGAGGTAAAATTACTTTATGCCTACGTGAAATAAACGCCTCTTTTTAATAATGCTGATCCGCAATGACATGAAGGTCGTTTTGAAAAGAAAATGAAAAATTCAATCTCACAACCTTGGAACATGGAAGATAAATACTGCCCTCATCGTAAACATTTATTTGGTCTTTATTCGTGCTGGGACCAAATTTTGCATTCTTCACGGTTATTAAACGTAGTGGCTTAATCAAATATGCTGACGGTGATATTTTAGTTACGAGTTCAATGGATTAATGGTTATCAAGGAATATACCTAACCATGAGATATGTAGGGGGTTAGTTTGTTGCACCAAATCATCGTAGAGTCTACCTACATCTTCAAATTACTTTTGAACCTATTGCATTCTTACAGATGAGCACGAATCTTCTCTAGTCTGAGACCGTGAAAGGCATAGTTCACCAGTCCACCGGCCTGGTGAAATACTGCTTGACGGACACTTTAACATCATAGAGAACTTTAAACTGAGCCAAACATCAAGATGTTTTGCTCCACCGATATTTCCTCATTTAAAACCCCAGAGTACGCACGCTAAGCTTTAATATAGCATTATAAGGAAGGCCATCTTTTCAGAATAAACCATACGAGGAATTTTTAAACATGGTTAAGGTTTATTGTATGTAATAAAACACAAGGAAACATGAAACACTCGTACAACTTTATCGCAATACGAGTACTAAAATTTAAACTTTAAAAAGAGAATAAGTTCCACAAACTTGGGGAACCTCTAAAATACCATTTTTCAAAATAAAAATGGTGTTCTTTAAAAAAGCAGTAGGTACCCGTGTACGGTGTGTCTTAACATTATCATTTTGTTTGTGTGTTTTTTTATTGAAATAGAGTAACAAATAAGCAGGCAGCAGTGACAAGTGGCCACTGCCGTCCATGGACATCTGTAACCGACTCCTACAGAGCTGAAGGGACTGTTAGTGTGAATCAGTTAGTATAAAGTGTTAATAAGAATTAGTTGGTGAGTATTCTTTAGTAATAGGACTGCAGAAATGGGACTGTTAGTAATATTAGCCCAGTTAGTATGTGTTAGTAGGTGCAGTTAGTATTAGTAGTTGCCCTATTAGTGTAAAATGAATATAGACGGCCCCTTTTGGATACCATCTTCATTCAAATCAAGATTTCAGTTTCTCTAAAATTTCGAGTAGCTCAATCATCACAGAAACGAAAAAATGTTAGACGAGAGAAACCAAAGAATAAAAAATGTTAGTAAATTTGTAAAAGATAAAAAGTACAATGTATTGTGATAATGGAATTGTGATATGTATTTAGCAGCAAATGTAAATGTGTTCTAGCTTCGCTGAATTCGGTTTGACAGCGCTGCACCAAGCGAGGCCGGCATAAAGCAACTACGTGCTAACCGATGTAAAAACTGATTCGGTATTGTATTTCGGAACTACAATAAAAATAAAAGTATTTCAATTGACTAGTCTCTAAGGGAAAGAGCTTGTACTTCTATTACCTAAATTATAATATTTTGATCAAAGCTTCGAAGTTTAGAAATTCAAAGGTGTAGTAATTGTAAGTAAGCAATAAAAAGGTTGTAATTTGGGGATCGAATGACTATGCGTAATGTTTATTGAATATTAGTAATATAATTCCATTTCACATGCTGGCAGACATAGATTGCTTCCTGTGTGACTTATACATCTAATTGATTCCACAAACATAAGTGTTGAGACAAACATTATGTAAATTAAAATTTTCAAAACTTCTTTAATTTAATAATAATAAGTGTAAGAAACATGAAGAAGTATTAGTGTTAAAAAATTCCATTTCATGCCGAAAACCAGCCTTGAGGATTATTCTCAAGATAGGTGTCCCCTCTTCACCCTCCATATGGATGGGACATCTCCACAATATATCTCTGCATACCCAATTATAGAGAGATTCTTATTACAAAGTCGACCATCACAAGGTCTATTCGATTCCGCAATTTTTGAAAACTTCGTCAAAGCAAAATATCAGGTAATACTACTGAAAATTCGTTTGAAAGCGAAAACTCGGAACTGTTTGACTTGTCCGCCGATTACGCTCCGTTCGAACCGAATAACAACTTGTTTTCTAGATTCAAAACCTGGCGACTACCTAACTTTAACTGATTTAGTAACTCCATCTTTACTCAAAAGCTTTAAGTCAGATTTTTCACTTTCGTGACCTTCTACAACTAGATACCTGAAGTCTATAACTTACTTCAACAAATCTGATAAAATTTCTCAGCTTGGCTTTCGAATTTCCAGTTACATTTTCAACAAATGTTAAACAATCTGTAATATGAAGCCACCCGGAAGACGATTAGTACTTGAATGGATGATCGATTCAGGTGAATTTTACAAGCGACAGTGTGCTTGGGAGGAAACATTACACGGTTATTATCTAACGGTAATGTGGAGAATGCAAGCTGTAAGATTGTTCAAGCAAACCCTTGTAATAAAAGGCAAACCATATCTACGACATACTGCGTAATCATGTTTTGCTATCTTCTAAGGCTTTCTTTCCCAAACATAATTTCTTTATATTCGCTCATAAATTATGTATGAACAGATTCAACTAGGAATTTATTTAGAAATATTTATCTTCCTTCCGGTTGTCTATTAGATTTGTCTTTCCATTTGTTTCAGTTTTACATAATGTCGTATAAACGGTTGAAAACGTTAGTTTTGTTCTAGAAATATAGAACTTATAATGTTATCTTCAGTTTGTCTGAGATTGGTTAACGATTAATGTTGATGTCACTGTTCATGAACTATTTAATGGTACATACCCGAATATGTGGTAGTAACGTGTTTTGGTAAATGTTGTAAATAGTTTAGAAGTCTATTAATTTATATCCATGATAGACACTGTTGAACAAAATAATTGCTGTCGAATTTATTGTATTGCTTATTGTAGCAACACAAGAATAAACAAAAGCGGTTCAAATCTCCTATTATTTACAAAGAGATGAGGTTATCAGCGATGACGATTATGTTGTTCAAATAGAGGAAAATTCTGACGTGGTTACAGCGAATAACGCTGCTAGTAATTACGGCTAAATAAGCTATTTTAAATTGACGATACTGTCCCCTAAACTTTTCAACAAAGTCCGTTTCAGGAAGTAACATTAAAGCTCCTTGTTTGTTAAGCGCTTTCGCACTTTGTCCGATGGAAGCTTAACCCACGCGTTCAACCGGCAGCAAGCTAACAGCAAGCGATAAAAAATCTGTTTTGGGATCTGACAAACAAAACTACGTTCGTGTTTATATTGATGTTTATAAATATGAAATATTCATTGATTGCTTTTCATGTATCGGGCAGGAATCAACAACAGTTCGCTTTACTAGTAACTTCATGATTTCATAAGTGTTTTGATTTACATTCACTATCCGGTGGTAAGGCAAATTCTTTATCCAGTTAAAGCTTGTTATTTTAGGTCGGTTGATCAAAGCCCTTCGAGATTTCGCTGACGTCACACAGTCAATGCAAATAACAATACAAAATATTGAACTCACCTTATTTAATTTTAATTAATCGCTTTTATTTATTACATTTATTGGTTTACATAAAAGTAGGTATCGGTTCTGCGATTTATTATTTACTCCTTGTATATTTTAAAATAAGCAGAATTTAGACTAGGTTTGAATTGTTGGTTTGAATGCGGGGTCCAGTTTAAATCAAAAATCAAGTAAAAAAAATGGGTATGCGTTGTGCTACCAAGCAGTGCATTGGCATTATGATAAATCGATATAACAAAATAGGGAACCGATTAAATCAGCGATTAAAGCGCTCACAACTCTATTGCGGTATGAGATCGAAATGGCCTCACGCTATTTGAAAAAAAATCGTATTCATTGCTTTCATCAAAGCCCTTAGAAGTGGCTTGGCCCATTAATGTTAAAAAGTAGTTAAGTCATTACGATGATAAAACCTTACGAGAAATGGGCTTACCACTAAGCCATTATTACCGAATTTGACACTACTTACCTACCAACACTGAAACAGTACGGTCCCCTGCTCAGTAATCAAACGTTATTCACGTGCAACCATTAGCTTCACCTGTGACGTATTCTTCTGCATTCAACTTATAACGTAAGAATGAACATTTAGCATTTTTCCTCAACGTTCTAATAATATTGAATAAAATAGATAATCTCAGAATTTTTACCGCCGCATAAAGGTCAAGTAAAAGGACGCTTAACCTTTTTACCGATGAACGCTTTGGGTAAGTGTAATTTTTTTTTAATAAAGCACTAAATTTAGTTTGAGTACTATAAAATGTTTTCCCCTAAATGGAGCAGCTTGTTCTGCAATGTTGAAAATTGTGTTTGCAATTACACTGCGATATAATTTCGATCTTGGTAAATGTTTTTTTTTTCTGTTTTGCATACCCTACCGTACAAAGAGATCCCGTGGCTAATGGACACCAATTATCACTCTGGCATTTTTACGTCCGTAAAATATAAAACTTCACTAGCAAACTATGATCAGACATCAGAGAGATTCATCAAGATGGACAATAGGAAACAAAAAACATAGTTTTACTATTAATTGTTTGACGTTAACTGCATGACATTGCATTGTTTGAATTTCAGTTAATTACACTGCAATTGTGTTACGAGTAAGAGTATTATCCATGTCCAATTGAACATCCCTATTGATCAAGTGACCATTAGTACCTACTGTGATATGTTACGCTGCGCTGCCTACGTAATGCCAAGCCTAACTAGCTTTATTAGCGATGCAGTAACTTGCTGTATCAATAGCATATTCAAAGGTAACTGAACTGTGCAATAGAATTTATTTATTTTAATGGCCAAATTTGACGTAATGGTTAAAATGACGTACTGGGTTTTTCTTCCGTCTTTTTCTTCGATCCGTGACTCTTGTATTTGGATGATCATAAGGAAATCTGATGGTTATATTACGCTTTTGCATCAGCTTCATTTATTATATATATTTAAGTAGCAGTAATTGCTTGAAATCTCTAAACATTTGACCATGAAATAAAGACAGACGGCTTCTAATTTTTTTCCTTGCCTACAGGCGCATCATAGTTCGTCCACCATGATGGTCGTTGCTTCTTTCAATATGTTCGGATTTTTTGAGAAAACGGTCACTAACTTTAACTCTCTTATGGTCGCTGCAGGAAAATTTTCAGGAACGTTTCTTATTTCCAGGCCACATTAAAGGCTAACACGGTCGTCATTGTTCGATTACAGTCGTTAAACTAAAGCAATTAGTATAATCCGTTAAGTTAGACCGACAGCTTGTCCGGTAACCCATATTAAGTTCTTAACAACACAAAGGCACAATGAAATAGCGGAGCACACTTAGACACAGATTTCTCCTCCTCCTGATTTCAAGGATACACAGATATCGTTTGGCATTCAAAGGGTATAACATGCAAATATAGCGGTAGACGCTTATATGTAATTCTGAAACGCATTTAAATTATATGAAAACATCGAACATATTGTTACATATATCTATCCCTTACAAGTTAGTTTAGAAAAACATACAAATTAACTGTTCCAGCCAACGTTATTTATTGGTATACCACGCTAGACTGTGAGCTTTAACCATCGAGTCAGCGACACTATGTATGGCAAAAGGCCCCTGGACGTTTTTAGCAGTTACCAAAAAAAAACTACATATAATATATACCGCAGTGGAAAATTGGGAAACATCTTTAAGTGAGTCTAAATATGTACATAGTTCACTGAAATTGTTGACCGCTGATGTCAAATGAAATGAAGTAGCCTTCCAGCAGTTTTATACTTATATTTTAAATGTTTATCAATGTAATGATACTTCAATTCATGATACCGTATTCAATATAATATGCTATGATGTGATTATTTTCTTTAT
>DWGJ01001038.1:0-22665 GCA_018246895.1 Aspitha aspitha aspitha
GGGGGCGGTGTTGCGGCGGGGGCCCTTCCGGGGGGGGGGGGGGGGGCTTCTCGGAGGGTTTGTGGGGGGGGGGGAAGGGGCGCTGCAGCAGCGGCTCGTAGGCGGGCTCGGGCGGCGGCGAGCGCGGCGGCGGCGGCGCGGGCGAGCCCTCGGCGCTGCACGGCTTGCGGCGCGCCGCCTCGCCGCTGTTGCTCGTCTCGTAGCCGTCGTCTTGGCTCTCCGCCGCCTTCGGTTTCTCTTCGCCCTCCTCCCTGCAACACACCATCGTCGCTACTTAACAAATACAAAACTCTACACACTCGATCAATACCGGCACCCTACGTTCGATCGTTGCCCACGAGAACGTTGGCTTTCTTATTTCTTCTTGTCTACCAAACGTATTTGCAATGTTTATCAGAGTGCATTCTCAGTTAAATACATAATGTCCAACTAAACTAATAACCTTAGATAATGGCGCGATACGGACTGATTCTATTGCTGGGGTATTCAGGAACTCGTTCATTCAAAAGTGTTGAAACATACGCTATGCAAATTCAGGCCATTTCCTATTATGAATAATACATAGAATAAAGAAATAATATTCGATTGAAAAGTGTCCAGAGGTTGTCAATAGAAAAGTGAAGGAGGTACACAACACCACCATAATCAGCCATGATTTCACAGTTGACCATAGATTTCCTTCATGAAGGAACATGATGAGCAAGGTTAAGCCAGCGAGTGCGACGCTCGCTAAGTACGGAATAGTAGACATTGCACACCTCAGCGAACGTTCGGGTGGTTATCGACGACGAGTGGTTATCAGTCGATATTTTATGTCATCTACTTTCAACTTCACTTAACTTGTAATTATTTTAATGCAAAACAACACGCCACATGGACCTCGGAATAAGTTTGAGCCAATAAGAATAAGATAATATTATATATTATATTATTTGGCACTCGCTGCTTTCTGCCTACCCCGCAAGGGACCTGGCGTGACGATATGTATGTATGTATGTATGTAAGAATAAGATAATGCCATGAGCCCCTGACACTTCACAAATTTGAAAATATGGACGACATCCAAGATGCAAGGCAATCTTTTACTAAAAAATTGGTGAAATTTTATCATCCGGCACTAAACATTTTCACTAGACGATAGCGGGTTAATTTTCAAGGATGACGATAGGAATCAAAATGGGAAGGTATACACAAAAAAAGTACTCGTCAAATGCAGTAAACTTTATTTGTAATCAGTAAACGCTTATTTCAATACATACAAACAAAAGGAAACACATAACGACACGAGCGTGCAAGGCCGCGGCCGCTCCGTGCCAGAGAAAACGAGCACGCCGAACGTGGGAGCCGGCGCAGGCTAATCAAAACCTCGTCCACGTGTCGCAGTTGGCGAGTGGTGCCTTTTTTAGCCAATAAAATGACCGCCCGGGAAACGTTGCTAATTGACAGCACGTAGACATTTTTTGCCCTCTTTTAATTGCTCCATTGGAAAGTAGTTGAAGAAATTAGCACTCGTATTTTTTACCGCGCGAGCGAGGCGACGCTCGTGTGCGTGTGACGTCACGCGAGCGCAGGTGCGCGACATGTCGCCGGGCGGACGGGCGGACGGGCGCGGGCTGCGGCCGATCCATGTGTCGTCGTGTGCTCGTCTTCTTTGCAAGAGCTCAATGATGCTATTTAACAATTTAATATCTATATGGTGGAAAACAATCGGACGGAAGCGATCACAGCCGCGGCGGTGAAAGTCTCCAGCGAATCTCACGTCCGCCTCTTTGACAATCTTGGTCCGTCAGCGGCCGGCGACCAGTTTCTCGTCTATATTTGATGAGGAGCGTTGCGCTCCGGCCGATGATAACACATCCTCGACTAAACTAATATGTTCAATCGACAATTGTAATTTGTATGTTGTCACGTGTTACTCGCTGTTCGTTGTTTCTGTGGAGAGTCGATGGAGTGCGACCCACCGCGCCGTTTCTGTACCCACGTAACCCGAACGTCGCATTTTATTATCTCCGCAACGTGCGGGCCTTTACAATCTGTGTCCCTCGATGCGCGGCAAACGTACTATGTAGTAGCTGCGGGCCGACGTAGCGACCGCGACACACAGACGCTCGGCAGACTGTCGGTAACGCAGTATACGCTATACTATAGAAGCGATGTCAAACAATAATAATAGTAATCGATGTTTAAACGTCCATCACATACCTACCGGTTCATAATGCACAATGCCCTTTCATATAGTGCCATCGTTCGTACAAAAATGTACTGGCGCGATTTTTGTTTCAATGATTTAGAATCAGTACCCCGGTGACAATGAACGAGGTTCACCGATCACAATACAATCGCACACGGTAGCGGTCACAGTGGGAGTACTGTTATGAAGTAGGACGACGGTGATACCCGGTGGAGCAAGTCTGCCCGAATGAGACGGGTGAGCGAGGCTCCGGCGTGTTGGGCGTGTTGGGCGTGTTGGGCGTGTTGGGCGTGTTGGGCGCGCTCGGTCATCGCTGACCTTAAACAAAAGGCGCAGACGAGAGCGCGAGGTATCCGGCGCGCCGCACATTCGCGCCACGTCCGCCGCTTCCTCCGCGCCGCAGATAATGCGCCGTCGAGGACGCTCGATACCTACCGCGAGGTACTCTCGTCAGTGTGCCTGCGTTTTATGCCTAATCGTATTGGCGGAACTCGCGGATACTGAGCGAGCAGAATGTACATTATCAAACCGGACCTAGCTCCCCAAACCTATCACAGAAATATCAAAAAGTAAAATGATTTCGATGCGTGCACAGAAGAGGACGTTAGTATTTACCATCGGTCGCATTAATCGATACGAAACTAACATTTCCTTAATTTTTGTTAATCATAACTGTATATATTCATAGATTAATTTCGGGACATAACAGTGCCGCACAACCACAGAATGCCGACAAAAGCTGGCAGACACGTGTTCCTTGCATAACAATGTAGAAACAAATAAAAGTTTTGTTAACCGGCACAGCTAGCCAACGTTATGGAGGACTGAACGTCTCCTGGAAGTGTATAGACGAGGGCCCCGAGCCCGCGCCGCGCGCCGCACGCCGCACGCCGCAGCCGCGTCCGATCTCGCGGAGGTCGTGACGCATGCCGCGGCCGGTGACAGGCTCCGGTGACCTCCGGCTCACATTTCGCACTAGTTAGTTGTGCCTATAAAATTTAGACATCAGTTTTTTCGAATTTTATCATTGTTTTCCGACACGCTGTGAATGAAAAAGAATCCAGCAAAGTGTGAGTCGGACTCGCGCACGAAGGGTTCCGTACCATCATTTATAAAAGGAATCACGTTTGTTCTATGGAAGCCCCACTTTACTACTCTATTTTTAGTATTTGTTGGTATAGCGGCAGCGGAAATACGTAATCTGTTAAAATTCCAGCTTTCTAGCTATCACGGTTTATGATATACAGCCTGGTGATAGACAGACAGACGGCAGAGGCTTATTAAGAGGGTCTCGTTTTTACCTATTAAATACGGAACTCTACAAACACTCCTGTACATAACTAAAATATGTCGTATAAACTTAAATGTTAGGTTAATAGCGGTTGTAGGTGAGGTACGTTTGTGCACAGTCAGACCGCTCGCGTGCTCGCCGGGATGCCTGCAATATAACAAACAAGAAAAAATATTTGGATGTAACCGCGAGCTCCACTGGCTATCTGAAGCTCCACCGACCGTATCCGAGCACTAAATTACTCTTAACATTATGTAAATGTATATATACACTCGGAAAAAAATTACAATTTGCATCTTAAGACCTTAATTAAGTATAAAACCTAACTTATAATTAGGCACTTAGACGATCGTTTCGACTCATTTCCGGGCACATAATTTTTCCAAAATATGTTAAGGTTATTAACGAAGAGCTAAAATGCACAATGGAAACCATGAAAAAAAATTATATAAACTAAAGAAAATTGAGAAAAAACATGGGGATCTTGTTTATTTATATATACACAATCGCACCACGATATAACAAATGGTTTAAAAGGGAACGTTTTAGTACTGACAGCATTCACTGTTACTCTGCCTTCGGGCGAAGCAGAAAATATTGTAGGAGAAGGGACATTTAGGAGTTCAAGATGATACAATCCAAATAATATCTTAAATAGGAAAGACACCTAAAAAAAACACAAAAAAGCTAAATATGATACCTTTGAAATAAGGGTGAGATAAAGGGAATAAGACGTAGAAAAGGAGAAAAATTAGATAAGAGGGTTTCAAAATAGGCAACATGTACCAACATAACTATCTCGAGCATCGGCCGACGAGCATCGCCGCCGATAACTACCGTATACGTTTTTTTTTCAAACAAACTTACAAGTGAAGTGAACGATCTAAAACGAGTCAAGGGCAAATAAATACACAATTGATTGTGTTACTTCGCAGAACATTTACCGCAGCGACAGAATGAGATACGCTTTCGACGCGTTACTTCAAATTGTAGGCGGCGAGTTGTAGTGACGGCGATAGGCGAGGGCCCGCCGCCGCAGACGTGCGCGTGGAGCTGGAGGTGGCCGCGCCGGAGAGCGCACCGAGATCCGGCGCCGCTGCGTCCGCATGTTGTCAAACAAAACTTTACATTACAGCAGATCGAAATCTGCATTCCCAACGCCGAACAATAACGAGGAATCCCAAGCAGCGCGCACTCGATACGATAGAAGCTTTCGAGCTTGGATCTATTTCAGGATTCTATTTGCACAACCCATTTAGGTGTCTATTTCAGGAATAGACGCCGCCATATTGGTTCATATATTTCGTTCCTGACTTCTAAAATTTGCATCGACGTTGGCTAAACATAAATTAATAAACAGGACAGATGTAAAGATAACATAATAATGCAGATACACAACTAAGGTAAGGTAAGGGAGGTAACAGTGTACACCGACAGACCAAAGTTCACTACTTCAAAGATGTGATACGAAGCCGAATCATGAACCAAAAGGCCTGCACCGTGAAACTAACCCGGCGATACGGGGACCGGAACTCATATTTATGACACTCTACATATAATTGAATACTACACATACTCGTTGGTACGGAAATTAGTGGAGTTTACGAATCGACGTTATACGACTCCCGCGGACCCATTGTATTCCTCTCACTTTACTCTTTATATAGTGTGCAATGATTCGTTGGGAAATTGATTTTTTGAACTTCGGTATTAATAAATTGAATAATATTTTAAACATCTTATTTCGATATGTTTTTGAAATATGGAAAATAGGCATAATTTTTAAGTATTTCCAGTTAACGCGTATCAGTTCAGTCTAGGTAGACGGCCGCAATGTACGAGTACGATACACACACACACACACACACAGTCAAATTATTTAGCCGCGTCGCGCGTGACGCAAGCATTGTCGGTTCCTTTTTGTTAGGTGGTGTTTTCAAACGTGTTTTTAAATCTAGATATACCTTTATACCTATACCTACCTATTTAACGTGAGTGTTAGTAGAGGCTTATAAATTCATTAGCGAGCACGAACCCCGTTTGGAGGACGAATGCTTCGAAATAAAATAAAACTCCTACAATATAAACAAACCAACTAAACGTGTCGGTCTTCACGGGACTAAAGCAAATAAAATAAAATAAAATCGCCGGTTCATTCATCTTTACCTCGACGTCGAGTCCGACTCGGACACCCGAAACAGATATATACAAGTGCAGCGAATTTAATTAAAGCAAACGATAAGTTGATATCGATACTATCGAGAAGCGTATCAATGAAGCATCAACCGGCAGGCAGCAGGAGCGGCGCGCGGCGGCCGTACGACGCCGCATGTTCACGTAACAACTAAGATGAGTGTGACCAGTAACGGTCACTCGCACGGGCGGCGGTCGCACCGACTGTCAACAGGTGGACGGCGGACAGCTCGATCAATGTCACACGCTCATCATACTGGCAACGTGGCTCGAGCGCCGCCGAGTGGTCCACTGGTACGAGTGGAACTAGAATCACAAATGAACATTTACGACGACAGCTGATCGCTAGCGCGCCGCCGCCGCCGCCTCCACTCGCCCACTGGGACGAAACAGGGACGTTTTACGAGTATTAAGTTTTCATTTCTCACTTTTGTATTTCAGGCGCTCCGGGAGCCTCGCACCTCGGATGTTGCTTCCGTTTTTGTGATCACTTGTTTTTTTAACTAAAAACTAATATTACATTATTAAAGCAATTACGTAATTTACAAAATTCTTCTTTAAAAGACAAATATTAGAAATAAACTGACAAATATTATTTCTTGGAATAAAAAATAGCATTTATCCCAAGAGCCGACCACAGCCAGACCTTCGTCATTTTATAAAAGCTGAACATTTTTCTGTGCCTGTCTCCTATACAGGTAGGAACGATCAGTGACTATGAAGTTTGGCTTGTGGTTACTTTAATAAATAAACACCTTTGTTGTTCGACCCCATTTATTGGTCCACTGCTAGACCGGGTCTCTTCTCATATTGAGAGGAATTAGACCATAGTCTACCACGCTGGCCAAGTGCGAATTGGTAGACTTCATACACCTCAGAAAATAATACATACTTTATAACATCTCTAAGGTGTACAGGTTTCCTCACGATGTTTTCCTTCACCGTTATAGCAAGTGATATTTATGTTTTAATTATAAAACGCACGTAATAAATCAGAGGTCCCAGGATCAAACCCAGACCTCCCGAGTAGGAAGGCTGAATTTCAAACCACTAGGCTATCACTGCTCTAATAAACACCTTTAAACTTTAAAAAATATATTAGTTTCGTTATAATATAAAAGCTAAATTTTATATATATTATTTTAACCGAGGGTAATCGACGGGGAATGTTAATATATTAAAACTTGATAAATATTTGAATTTGAAATGTCTCCCGTTAACTTTTCAATAGATTTAATCACATATGTCACATTAAAGGACTGGAAAGGAAAAGTGAAGACATTTCAAATAGAAAAAAGACAAAAGCGAGGTAATAACCCGTTCGTCGTCGGTCCGATTTATTGGAGTGCGATCGGGCGCGGGGAGGCGGGGCGCGGGGCGCGGGGCGCGGGACGTCATATGCCGCAATAAACAAACGAATCGGTTTCATTCACGGCGCTTCTCAGTTGAGTGATGGCGGCGCGGCGCCGTAGTAAACAAACGTAACAGCGGTATTATTGTTACACTTAATAGTGTAATCATTCAAATTGCAGCTTCACTGAGACCACTCCGACCTTCCTTTTAGAGATAATAAAATAATTTTGTTGATATTATATTTTATTGCACGTAAGTACCTAGTTATAACTTTGAAAACGTAAAAGCTCCATTTTATTGGTTAGGTTTATCTTTCTGTATTGTAATTGCGTTTGACGAAAAAACGGTTGTTTACAAACAATCTCTAGGTTGCCATTTTTCAAACGTCCAGCAAGCGGCGGCTCATGGACATCCGCACGCAACAGACTATAAATAAAACATAGGTTTCGACCAAGGTTGGTAATTTGTTTTTGTGTGGAACCCGTAAACATGCACATAAGAAATCACTAGTCGGTCAATAAAAAGTACACGTGCCCCCCGCGGCTCCTCGCTCCCCCTTCCTGCAACCCCGCCGCACTCCGCACCAGCACTACTCCGCCATTGTGATGCTCGGCGACCGATCACCGACAGAATCAATGACGCGCTAAGAATTTTTAAAAACCTTTACCCGGACAATAACCGAATACGTCAAGTCGCGACGTCCTCCGACGCTCGCTAGCTCGTACGAGACATTGTCGCTCCACCGGACGTGTCGGCGAGATCGCTCCGAACGAGGCTTATAAAAAGACATTACTTCAAAATATCGTCCCAGCGGCCGCCGCGTTTACTGCGACACGGTGTATCGCCACACGCTGGACATAAATGAATGAATATAAAACATAAAACGGCTCGAGATTCATTCATAAAAGTGTTCAGTTGAATTATGGCGACCGTGGCCCGCAGTGAGCGGGTGCAAGTACCGTGTTATTGTTATTGTAACCTCGTTTACGATACATAACATTACAAGGCAGTGCTCGCTCCGAACATCCCGATCTTTGCGGGGGTTTAAGGGAGAGAATGCAGGAGCAGACGCCGTTATATATTCATATCTCAGAAGAACCAAAAATGGGTATACTACACGGGATCCTCTTTTTAATAATAAGAGGCCATCTCAGTTTAACTTAAAACAAATATAACAGATTATTCCTTATTACTCGTATTACATCGCTAAGACTCGAGCGCCGCTATAAACTAATTCATTGTAAAATTGTAATTTGTTATACATCTGGCTCTTACACTAAATGCGAAAAAATACCAATTGTATCGAAAACATGATTTATGATTTTCAGTGATCAAAAGAAGCTCACGATTTTTTGTCGTAACAATAACGTAGGTAATACCTCGTGTTTTCGGAATTATTGTGTGTTATCTGAATGTTCAAGACAGTCAGCTGAGAGATGTGAGATCCACGTAAAACGCCTGTTATTTAATGAGATTTATTTTATGGAACTTACTTTATTATACAGTTTTCGTCTCATGTTTTATTATAAGACAATTTGTGGCCAGCAATGTTTTGAATGTGACGTAGGCACGTTTTTTGTGGAAAACATAATCAGTACATCGCGGTTCGAATCGAAGCGAGCATCGCTTCAGATACAGCATTAAGGCTCGATCGTGCCGCGGATTATATGTTGGGATACGTTTACATTGAACGACGGCAGGAGAGGCGTCCCTATTGGTGTCGGGGTCGGCACCGAGCTGGCCATCACGAACCACATCTCCCACTCTCCACCACAAGGACGAACGATAACGGTGACACGAAGGAAAGTCCGATACTACCTAACCGTATATGTATTATTCTATATCAAAGCTGCATTTCGGTTCAGCTCAAGTATACGGAATAGATGAATTCTTCCATTTTTGTACTCATGCCAATACAGAGTTTCAAGTCGTCTCATTCTTTATGAGATATACACGAACACTTAATGAACGACAAACGTGCACTTTGACAAACATTGACCAGAAACAGATATCCGCTCGTGTCGGGTGAGATTCGATGTCTATCATAAGTCGAAGGTACCTACTCTATCCCCGTGTAATAGCATGTTTAGTTTAACTGTACGGCCAGCGCCGGGCTACAACTTACATTTTACGCCTGTACGGAATTTCGAAAGCTCCTCGCCTTCACCGCGTCTATAATAATTTCTTTATCTACCGCCAAAAAAAAACTTAAATATTGTAATCGAACCTGAGCATACTGCAACCTAATATCTAACGAAGCTTGTAAATGGGACGTTAACCATTTGTTGCGCTGCCAGTGAACGACGAGCTCACGTCGAAGATTAAACAAGATCAGAAGTGCTCGGTGGAGGCGATGCTTCACGCTGGACCACGCTGGGCCACGCTGGCTTCACGCGGCTCTCCTGCGTTCGAAAACCACAACGTTATTTTCGTAGCGACTGTAATCGACCGTGAAATGACATAGTTTTTATTGCACGTAACTCTTTTAAAGAACACTCAAACGATGAATAGTAATCAATTTACGTTCGTATGTTATGGCACTCATTCATAAACGCGAATAATTGAATAGAATTTTAAATACGTGTCTTTATGAAAACAAGGGCGGCCGGTGCGGCGGCGGCGGCGAGCGCTCCTCGCCCGCGCGGTGCGATCCGTGCGATCTCCGTCAAATATGTGAGTGTATTTTTTGTTCTTCGATATTGAACGCCGCCGCCGCGTCGCGGTAATGGAGCTATTTTAAACGTTTTTATGTAACTTAATGACACTTTTATTTGCTGCTAAGTAATGACCGCGACTTCATCCTCTTTTATTAATTAAATAACTGGGATTATTGATTTAAATTAACTTAGATTACATAATTAAATTGATAAAGAGATTTATTTAGAAGAAATTAAATAAAGAAACAGTAAGTTAAAAATAAACTTTCGTAAATGTTTACAATCTATTGAAAATTATATCGATGTACATAAAGCCAACACGTTCAATAAAACTGAAACATGCCGCGACCGCGACCACCCTATAGACAGCACGGTGAACACTTTAACGCATCGACATACAATATTGTATAGTACAGATGACTACTACCGCCGCTGAAGACACCTAACCTGTTTGTTAATTCCGCATGCAGTGGGTGCCCCAACTGTGTGGTCGCACACGTTTACAAGTAAAAACACTTTGCTATGACATACGCCGAAACGAGACGAATTGCCGCGACCCATTTTACCGGCCCAAATTAATCCAACCGAATCACATGTTGGGTAACCTAAATAACAGATCCTCCGACGGAAAACAATAGAAGTTACGCGGAAACATTTTGATGCGGCGACTAAAGCTAGGGCAGGTACACTGTAGAACATAATGGGGGGCTTAAAGCATATCACGTAAATTAATATAATAATACCTTCAGCCAGTCTTCTCATTAAAATGAACAATGAGCACTTGTAGTACAAATAGACTGGGGGCATACATACATAGATAAAATAACCGAATATACATAACATTTTAGGTGGGAGAACCTGTATACGGTTCGTCCCGGGAAGTACCACCGGCACACCTAATTCTGCCGTGAACCAGTTGTTTCTGCGTTTCGGTCTGAAGGGTGAGGGTGAGATTGCCCGTCCCTTTGTATACTAGAGGCGACCATCTTACTCCTCAAAAGTAGCAACGCATCTGTGACCGACTTCTGATAGGATAACTACTAACACTTACTAACTGCACCTACTAACCTATACTAACTGGGCGCATATCACTAACAGTCCCATTCCTGCAGTCCTATTACTAATGAATATTCACTAACTAATTCATTTTAACACCTTATACTAACTAATTTCACACTAACAGTCCCTACAGCCCTGTTAGGAGTCTGTTACAGATGTCCATGGGCGACAGCAGCTACATGTGACTACTGCTTGCTCAATTGCTACTCTATTCTAATAAAAAATTATATATATCCGTTTGAAGGTGAGAGCCTTCAGAAACGACTCGCCTAATCCCTAACACGGTCGGCAGGGAGAGCCCAGTACCGAATGTATCTGACGTGCTTCTTCTACATTCATCAGTCTCTCATACACGTACACCAGTTTTGGACAATGTAGACTACATCACTAATCATCCGGCAGCTGAGTTAAATTGGACCTAATCTCAATAAAATAATTAAAAAATCTACTTCTAGCATTATACGAAAGTATGGTTGTCGGAATTTACATACACCAACATCGTAGATAAACTCGATTCGATGGTTTTCAAATTGACTGACTGCGTACTTGATTATATCACAAAGATCCAAGGTCTGTAACATACAGTACATAGGTCGCACTACGCGTAAAGCACAACAGCACGTGATTGTAACAAAGGGCGACCTAATTGTTGACTCGTCGATCGACCTTATCCCCATTTCGTAATGTCAAAGAGACTGAGCATGCGAGTGACTGCTGATGGTAAAAGAAGAATCAGTTCGGCGACCGAGCCGGCAGCCCGACGCGGCTAGCGACGTCGAGCAGACACGACGCAAACGCAATTTGTTGGAAGTGTATTAAAGAAATGAAGTGTTACTAGGTTTTAAAGTAATCATCAAATATCAACGACACCGGCCTTTAAAATATTATATTATTGGGGTATTTCTGAAATTATGCGATGATTCTTGGATCAAACCCGGTATGATAAAGACTTATTTTGGCAATCAGGTAGATACAATTGCGAGCGCCATGCTTTATATTCTGCACAGGGCGCAAAGAGCCCGTTTTAAAGCCAAAATTTGAACAGAAACTGACTTAGTAAAGTATGATATACCTACGACAGTAATAATGTCCGCTCACCGTCAGAGACCGAGAGACCCCCGCCCCGTACGACCGCGCCTACAACGAGGCCGGTAAAGTTCACTATGTCGAAGCCAAACCCATAAACATATACTGCTAATTAAATTAAATTGATTTAAAATAAATAATAAATATTAAATTGAATTAAAATAAATAATAAAAAATTAAATTGAATTAAAATAAATAATAAAAAATTACATTGAATTACAATACCTAATAAAAAATTAAATATAAATTAAAATAAATATTAAAAAATTAAATTGAATAAAATAAATAATAAAAAATTAAACTGAATCAACGACAAGTATTTTTACAAATGTTTCACACGAGGTTTGGGATTTCAACTGCTCTTGTAACGGAAGACAAACGATTTCATATAATGGAAGGATTCCGAAGTGAGCAGCTTCTACGCATTATAAAGTAGCAACAATTAAAAGATAGTGTGTCATTCAGTAAGATAAATGATAATTGAATGCAACGTAATGAAGTGTGAAAGTATTAACGGTCAGTGTGGAGTACACGGGTCACTACACGAGTTATCGACAGCGGTGGCGGCGGTCGGCGGTCGGTGCGCGTACGTACGACCGTCGGAAAGCTCACTTTATATTGTAATGTCAATCATGTTACGTATAATACCAAAAATAGTTCATTATTTGCGTTGATATATATTTTTTTAATATATCACAGCACTTGTCGGCGCCGACAAGTTACAGTCTATTATATTCCGTTTACATAATTGTAAAACGTTGAGTACTTTCGATATGTACATTTTGGCCTTGCACATTTCGCATGCAGTGCACTTTATATAGTGAACGAACGTAGCTAGTGGCGCAGTGCGCACTACCAGGTTACTTAACGGTAGACTGGCAGCGCGACGTGCGGCGTGCGGCGTGCGGCGTGCGGCCCTCGTGTGAGCCGTCCTTTGCCTCACGGGACGATCCTTTGCAATCGTGTGCCGCTTTATAGTTATTACAGTATCGTATGAACCGCTCGGTGTACGGAATCCACGTGTCTCGCTTTACAAAAGCAACACCGCGTATTAAGCGACGTGAAGAGCGTGCAGTCATTAAGTACCTACTTTTATCAAATGAACCCCCTCGTTGACCTAATCATGGCTCACTCGCTCTAGCAACACGATGCAGCAACCTGTCTAGTATGCCTGGTCTATACCGACGAGAACATAATGCGAGCCGGACTGTGTTAGATACGGTAAGTATCGTCTATATCAGACAACTACTATAAAGAAATATCTATGTCCGCAGATCGAGTGGGAATCTAGGGAGGAGTGTAGAAGAAAGAAGATAGAAGGGGCGGCAGAAATTTTACAGTTTTACATAGCCACAGGGTTCGGTAACTTTAAATGGTAAACTAGTCAAAGCATCAGTTCCCAAATCGATTCATGAGCAGAATAAGACGGCAAGGGTTAGGTTAGTCTACAGTCTACAGATAGCGTAGGTCTAAGTGGCGGCCGCCCGGCGAGCGGCGACCCCACGCGCCGCTTGCCGCACGCCGCACTTGCTGCATTATGAAAACATTCTACTCGATGTACTAAAAAGGCAGAACGCGTCACTCGACGCGTGAAGGAGAGACCGAGTGGCGGTAAGGACCAACTGGAACATCATTGTAACGTGTTAATTGGCATAGTAATGAAGCTGCTAGCTGGACGCGGCGCGCTCTCGCCGGCCGCTCCCCAACTACACTTGTAGTTTTTTGTTATTTAGAACGAACATTCAATTCGTCGCACTTCGGAGTAATCTATTTTGAAATCTTTTCTTAACTTCGAGATGTACAAAGTATCATTAATCGGGAAGATAATATTAATGCTCCGTTGTGAATAACGGGTAGCCACAGACGGAGACTCGGATAAGTGAACTGTGGACGCATGTCTTTGATGTTAATAGAATGAAAAAACCTGTCAACTAATCAGTAGTATTATTTGTAAGTTACGAGTTGGCTTTTAGGATCGGTTATATTTTCATCGTTTGCTTAAAATCAACTCGAACAGTGTCCACTTTGCCCCATTACCGTCAATATCTCCGACGGCGGCCGGCGGCGGCCCTCGAGCCTGCCCGGGAGCATCGCAGCGCTACAAACACATAAAATTGACCGAGAAGTTGCATCAGAGCATGCACCGGACGGTTGTTCCGCAAGGTGGACGCGCGGGGAGGACGGCGCGGACGCCGCTTAATCCGACACAATTAATTAAAGCAACAAGACTAGTCGAATTTATTATGTTGTGAGCATTTAGCACTCGAAGTGAAAATATTCGTACGAATGATACACGAATATGATGAAATTTAACAGAGTGTAAAATGCGAACGCTACTTCCACATGGAAATGTTGCCCAGCATTACCTGCACGAGCGCTAATTGAATATCATATTAGCATTTTCGCCGGCTATCTAGATATTAGTTAATTAAATCGAGATCATGCAAACAGTTAACATTGAAACGCGGAAACCACTCGCGAAACAGGGGTACGGCTTGATCGCAATCGACGCTCAAAAAATGGTGCGCACTGCTTCAGAAATATGCATAATAATATACCCGTGAAGACTTCGGCGCGATGTAAGATATCGGGATGACAGTCGTCCTCAATTTTACAAGTCATGGTTTCGCTCTACGCATATATGCATCAGGCGTATCTTATATGGGATAGGAAGAAAATTGGATTACCGTTAATAGAACATTGCTCTGGAAATGTGTGGGGATTCAAGGGACACTCGGAGTAACTGAGAATGAGAAAAGTAAGTAGTTCTTACTTGATAAGTAGACAGTAATTAGTACGGGATATTGCGTGCGCGGTGGTGATGCTGCGCCGCTACTACGTGGCAGAACCATTTCCAGAAAATAGTTACGTTTAAGCCTCCCGCCCGTCGGGCAAATGATACGCGTGGCGATGATCGCGCTCGCCGCTCGCACCTCGGCTCGTAACGTGTAGTGGTACGGTAAACAACATTCATATAGCAGCACACAACGCATAAGGTCGGCATTAGTGACCTGTCCGGTTGTAATTAGTACCGACGACCCGTTCCACGATGTTCGACACGGCGCGGCGCGGCGGCCTTGACTGCGCCGCCGACGGGCTCGACGTAACCTACGACGCAGTATTTGAGCATTTAGATGGCTAACCTGAACGTTAAAGAGCACTCGGGACTCGCGTAGGTATATATGATGCGAAAGGAGCGGTGTCTCCCCGTCGAGGAGCGCCCCTAACGAGCGGCGGAACAAACGAAACGTGCACCGTTTGATAAGCGTGGGCCCCTCGAGTAATTCGATACGCATCCCCTCGGAGGCCGAACTGTGCGGAGCTCAATGCGAGAAACGTCGGGCCGCCGAGGCCTGCGTCGTCCGCTGGTCGCGGATGTTGCAGAGCGTGCTACGATCCGATCGATGTCATTCCTGAATGATGTGCAGCTCTTTACTATTAAGGTTTCCTTACGATTGAATAGCTTTTATAGGCAATAGCAGTATAATCGGCGTAGCAACACATCGCGGCGCGGGCGGCGTGTTCCAGCAGCGGGCGGCGCGGCGGCACGGTGCCGCATTGTTCGCGCCGGACGTCGGAGGAGCGCGGCCGCGGCCGCCGCCCGGATTAGTATTCCGCCAGTAAAAGTAAATGTCAGAGCTTAGTTTTAATGCGAAGGGTTTCGCGGCTTCGACGATCGCCACTGGGACACACCGCTACATCCGACGGCACTGCAGCAACTATCGTTAAACAATGAAGCGATCGCTCTTCATTCCAGATAATTATGTTTTACAAATACTTCTATTATATCAACATTTTGAATTATTGTGCTTTTATGACGGACGTTTTAGTGACTAAAATTTAAATATCATTCGATATAACGGTGAAGAAATAAATCGTGAGGAAACCTGGCGCACCTTAGAGATGTTATAAAGTATATAATATTCCTGAGATGTGTGAAGTCTACCAATTCGCACTTGGCCCGGTCCAGCAGTGGACCAATAAAAAGGGTCGAACGACCACACCAACAACAAAAATGGTGTACATATTATTATATTATAATAAAGATTGAAATGTTAGTGTTCATTACAAACAATCTATACTTTTATAATATATCTTCTAATATTATAATCTTCTAACATTATAAAGCTGAAGAATTTGTTTGGTTAAACGCGCTAATCTCAGGAACTACTGGTTCGAATTGGAAGATTATTTTTGTCTTAAACAGTCCATTTATTGAGGAAGGCTATAGGTTACGTAACATCACGCTATGACTAATAGGGGTTGAGCAGCAATGATAAATGTTGTACAAACGGGAAATTTCCACGCGAACGAAGCTAGTCACTAATATATGTAAGTATGCATGTTCTAATACGCGGTAAATTAGTATGGTGAGTGTGGGGTTCGCACAACAGCGGCAGAAACTGATGCCCAGCAGTGGGATATGAAAAATTTGAAACCACAGACATCCACGAATTGCATTCGTTATAAAGTTGTTATAAGACCTGCTGTCTTTTAAGTTGCATTAACAATATTGTTGCCTCCCGACAATAAATACTATTCACAATACGAAATATTGGCTGCCATTTGTAATAAAGCCTTAAGATGTATTTATAATTACATCTTTATTCTTTTTTCGAAGCTTCTTACTCTCGAAACACCATTTCTTTTTAAATAAAACGTATTTTCTTTTTATAATAAATAACACTAAGTCTTGTTTCTTATTCTAAATATTATTATAAAAACTAACCGAACACAAGTGACCGTGAGTTACTGGTATAAAGCCAAATGTATTTTTATAATTCTTTATTTCAGCACTGGCACGTGTATGATTATTTATATTTTTTAGGCTTCTCTATCCAAGCTTTAATAATGGTACCGTTTGACCAACGACAGGACTCAGTTTTAAGACCTAAGCCTAAGCCCAGCAGTGGGCTAAAGTCGCTTGATTTTAAAAAAGCAATAGACTCAATTACGTTCTAAGAATCTATTGGTGTCCCACTGCCAAGTTTTGGCTTGCTATCAGCATTATTACTAAATAACTATTCAAACTATCAAATATTTCAAATCAACTTCAAAAATGCTTACATTAAGTTTTCAATGACCACAAACACTCATAAACTTCATACAAACAGAAGCATTACTAACCGCAACTATAAAATTAAGCCATTTAACAATATTGTAAACAAGTACTTTTCATATTTGTTTAACAGCTTTCATTTAATTACTTTTACGTTTTTGACTATTTGAATTTTTTTCTTCACATCATTTATAATTTCTCATATTATGCGCAACAAATTAGTGAGTTGAAAGTTTTTGTGAATTGGAACGTGATCAATGTAAGTTTAATGTAAGTTTTACGCGTATATTAATGTAAGTTTTCCGCGTATATTAATGTAAGTTTTCCGCGTATATTAATGTAAGTTTTCCGCGTATATTAATGTAAGTTTTACGCGTATATTAATGTAAGTTTTCCGCGCGCCATCCGAAGTGCTGCGACGCCGCGCGACGTAGCGGCCGCAGCGTCGGGTTACGACTGAACCTGAAACTGAAAGGTTGACGCTCAAAGTACGCTGTATTGTTTTCTTACAGTTAGGGCTCGGACGTGTCGATTGTCGAAAACTGTAAATATATCACGATTTGGAGATTGGAGAACTCCATTCCAGTGAAGTATACAGTGAAGGGAAATAAAATTGTCGTAAAAATAGATTGTGTGCTAGACGAAATTGCGAGCTTCATTGGATATAATTCATTCGAAATAGGCACGCTGATTAAGAATTGATAAATGTTTATTATTTGGTTTTATAAATCATTGGTGCACTTCTAGGTATACTAGTATCTGTCGTTCATCTGTTGAATGTTTTATATCAGCTATATAGCTAGCTTTCTAAAGCTGTTTGAAGGATCTAATGACTGTGCAACAAGTTCCAACAGCTACCGTAAAATGTAAGAGTTTCAAGAGTTTTATTTGTCATGTAGCGATTTTATTTCTTTTCAGTAGATTATGTAGTTAGAGCAGTGATAGCCCGTTGGATTAAGTTCAGTCAGAATTACCCAAAAAATAAATTATTTTGATTGTATCTACTTTCACTAGATGATAGAAGAGTATGTGGTAAGTTATGAACTGGCCCGTACATTTTTCAAAGCATAACACAAACAATTGCTCAACGCATACTCAAAATTCTATCGCTTGTTTTTATTATTTATCGAAATTATCGAAGTCGTTTCTTCGAGAACAATTTCCTTTCATACCCAATTCCGAGATGCAATTTATTTATAAACGAGCCATTGAAACTAACCAGCCACTTCAGGCGGGACGTGGCGTAAACAGTGCATATTTCTTAAAGATTGTTGCGGTTTATTTCAGCGCTTAAAAAGTAATAGCCGCATTATCTTCACAATAGTTTTATCGACGATCGATATAACCATCTGAAGCAGTTGGAAATATTATGCCAGCATACTACAATAGATAGTATGAAAAATAACAAGGTCAATTATTACATTCATTTATGTATGACCCGGATGCGACAGAATAGGATTGTGACATGGGGCTCTTCAAAAATGACACCGAAAGTAGGATCATCAACTTTTTATGGTATGTATTATTATTATACCATCACGCCAGGTCCTTAACGGGGTAAGCAGCACGCACCGAGTGACATATATCTCTGTCCTCGCAAACCTGCCATGTTTTATCTACATTCATCATTCTTTTCATTCATACACGCCTGTGTCGGAGGCTCTTGGCCCATGTCTAACCTATTTGGTCAAGATAGGACAGTCTTGGTATTGGCAGTTATTTTTAAATCGTTTTTTATTTTTTAGTGACGGTTACTTAATCTACAATATTAACAGAGATTTCTTACTATACCTATAATGTTCGTAAATTCCATTTTTAAGTATACCTAACGTATTTTTGATACTAGAGCTTTTGCGTTTTACAACAATTGTAAGCAACATTTTTCAGTGTCACTTAACAAATATATCGTTCTAGTCGTAGAACAGACGGATTTGACAAAAATGCGAAATTCACTTTTTAGCATATTTCGATACCATATTGTCTAAATATAAATAGTGCATTACAGAAAAAAAATTACTAATAAAATGTGTACCAATTTTAGTAATTACAGATTTAGAATTTAAAAAATTATGTCAAAAAAACTAACAAAATAATTTGAAATGGCTGCCCTGTAAAATTTGGTATTTGTTAGATCCGACTTTGTTCTACAACTAAGCGATATTAAGCTACATACGCACTTTACGTCAATACGAGGTAGCGATAAAAGCAATGACCGTTCGACTTTATTTGTAACGGGTCGTTAGGAATAAAAGATTAACGTTAAGTAACAGCTGATCTGGTTAGTGATTTTTTATTTGTTTTGCTGATGATAATTTATTATATGAGATCGTTAAACCGAATATGTGGGATGCGGCCGTAGTTCGGATACGTTTGACGATGAAAGAAAAATAAAAATATAGATAATGCGAGTATCAATAGATGTAGGTACTGTTAAAGACGAAGTTACTCTTACCTTGATTAAATAGATCAAATACTAGCTTATGGTACTCACTAAACTTTCTGCCTATTCTGTCACGGACCTGTTGTAATTATGGTTGCCATATCTAGTTCATAAAACATCTCAAACTATTAATTTTCACAAAATCTACAATACTCACCTTGAATCTATAGGAAGGAAGCATATTCTCTAGACCATAAACATGATGGAAGTAATCTACATACTTTTGCATACGGATTTTAACGACAATATTTTCGATTATGACTGAAATCCTTTTCTGCTATAACTTTCGATATCGTGTGCTCAGACATATTCCTTCAATTTTACCGCACAAATAAATATTCCCTTATATAAATTGCAACAATAGCGTTATTAAATCAGTTACGATAAGAGATGTTCATAAAATTATGTGTCGTTGGCCCGATACGTATTTATCTCACGAGCGTAGATGGAACTCATCATAATAAAGCCGGCGTGACAAACATTTCTCCCCAAATTATGTGTGTTATAGAGAAATCAGTACTGCTTAGCTGCTTACTCTGTTCTCTCACTTACTAACATATTTATTGATCGAATCATAGTTATTAGAGACTTCCAAGGTAGTAATTTTGAGAAATCGAATAAGAAAATAACTTCGCACGGGGGCTTCGCACGGGTATAAAATAGTATTTTTCCGCTATTTAATGGATATTATTTTACATATAAACCTTCCTCTTCAATCACTCTATCCATTAAAAAAAACCGCATCAAAATCCATTGCGCAGTTTTTAAGATTTAAGCATACATAGGGACATAGGGATATAGGGACAGAGAAAGCGACTTTGTTTTATATTATGTAGTGATGAGGTTAGACACAGCGTTACTCAAAATTTTATCATCGACGATACACCTACATGGTGATTGTGTAGGTAGATAGACAAAATTGACTATCGATCTATTTCATTAAACATAATAAAATTTTGAATTAAGCTGATGCAAATAATACTAGAAGTAACCTTTGTGTGAGAAAAATGGAAAGAATTCAAATCTAAATTAATTTATGTGTAGTTTAGAATTCATTGATTCCTGTCTAAATTATCAAACGTTCGAAGTCGCAAAATAATTTTAAAAAGTCTTCATGCGGGTTATATTCCCGCTTATCAACTCGATCAATCCCATTTGTATACTATGTGTATTTTATTACAGTATCATTTGTTTCTAAATGAAAGTCATTTTAGTGCGTTAACCTAAATTATATTTGGCAAAAACCAAAAAAATTGCCTGACTGATTAACTATTACCTTATTACTACGCACATATATACTTAAATTTATGAACATGTGATTTTGAAGCAATCTAGTATCGTTAGTTTGTGTTATAATTTGGATAATGGCAGGCATTCGCGTCATTCGCCTCTAAAACGAGTTCAACGCTCG
This sequence comes from Aspitha aspitha aspitha, assembly GCA_018246895.1. Classification (NCBI taxonomy): domain Eukaryota; kingdom Metazoa; phylum Arthropoda; class Insecta; order Lepidoptera; family Hesperiidae; genus Aspitha; species Aspitha aspitha. Next base: position 20,741 of record DWGJ01001038.1, read on the forward strand.
TCAACCCAACCAGCTAGTCTCACGACTCTTTACACAATAGCGCTTTTTGTAGTTTAGATTTTGGTCATGACATCATCTCACCATAGATTTAACTAGTATATAAGTAGTGTGTATTACTTATAGTCACAAAATTTTTATTTATATTCTTAGGATAACGAAAAGATGAAAATATTAGTATTAATTAATCTTCAGCACTCTGATGCGTTCTCTATTTTAATAAGAATAACGACCATTTAACGTTCTTGTGTTAAAAACTTGTTACCTACACTGAAGCCGTATTCTTTATGGCAACTTACTTCAAGTATATTAAGCATTGATGCGAAATTTAGTGCCTGAGTATTCTGGAAGAAAAGAATTTTAAAGTAGGTATATCTTAAGCTTGCTATCACACCGAAGCGTTACAAAGACCACGGTGGAACTTGAGGTTTTAGTCTGCATTCTGCTTGTTCTACAAATGCAACTATACCATAGAACTGTGTTTTAAGTGACAATGTCACCGTTCTTTCACTGCATAACTTAATAGCCTATAATATTTAATTGGACACATGACAATCTACAACATCTCTTCTCGTTTGTCTTTTCTTTAAATGTACTTATTAATTTCAATCCATTATAATATACCATTCTTTAAACAAAATGGTACTAATTCTTCTCGGCTGTGTTTTTATATGCTTTTGGAACTTTACTGATTTTTTATAAGCGACGGTTACGGCCTGCCATTAAGCGCCACAGTTTGCCGTTTTATCGGTCCTTAGGTCAAAAGATAAGTTTTATCTAATTTCGACGACATTACACATAATGACATAACAACTACGGTGATTCTTGGACACTATACGAAAATAATTTACATTTAAAACTACGTAGAATGGTTAAATATTGTACCTACATATATCGTCGTAAAATCTTCTAATCAAAGTGATTTTATATAGCAGTGCACGCGGCTTTTTCGAAGGGGTAACAAACTCTATATTTTTTAAAATCAAGATTATCCTGATTCATATTAAAAACCTCTAGGATCCTGTAATAGTACAGATTCTTATATTCCTTAGTATTGACTTTAGCGTCAGTATTTGCTGCCCAAGAAACTTGATTAATGCGGGTGTTGCAAAAAGTTAAGGAATAATTTGGTAAAGGCTTCGAGGCGGTAACCCGGGCGGTTACGTAAGTTCATCTAGCTTCAAGGTCGAGGACGTTGCTCCCAAATCGCTGATCGCGTCCTCGCGTCCTGCCGCCCGAGGGGCACTCCATCGTCTAGTTTGAACGTACATTTCTTTTTTTATCTAACACTTAATTATATATGTACACTTTTTTGAAGCTGTTACTTTGAGCACAAGAAATAATACCACAGAAACGTCGGACTTAAATATATTCTTTCACATGCTAATGAAATAATGCCAGCAAATACATGGTAATTAATATTAGTTTTGTGAAAAGATTTCAGGAACAAATGTCTTACATAATTTTTATTTTTGATCTCAGTTCCTACATACCAATGAAATGTTACAATGAATAATTAAATAGCTAAAAATGGCTCATCACTACATAATATGTATAACATAAAGTAGCCCCGCCTCTGTCTGTGGCTTTCTAACCATTTTTCTTTTATTCCACGCAACAGATTTTGATTCAGTTTTCACTGTTATTTAGACAAATTATTGCATTAGGTTTATACACGCAAAAAACATTTTAATAATAATATAAAATAGTATTACAATTGTATAAATAATTGTTACCGAATATTTCTCATAAGAAACAAAAATTCTATATTAAATGTTAACCAGCACCTCCAACACGTCTATCCCTACTAATATTATAAATGCGATTGTAACTCTGTCTGTCTGTCTGTCGGTCTGTCTGTCTGTCTGTCTGTCTGTCTGTCTGTCTGTCTGTCTGTCTGTCTGGTCGACTTTCACGCCTAAACCGCT
>DWGJ01001039.1:0-22664 GCA_018246895.1 Aspitha aspitha aspitha
GATGCCGAATTTGACATAACAGCATAAACCCCATAATAGCAAATTACCGAGTTGTTGCTTGGGGGCGTCGACATATATTATAGGTATAATTAAAAATAAGTAAAATTTGTGTACTATATTCATTACATTTATATTTCGATAAATTATCTAGTAGTAAGACATGTGTTATTGCGATATTAAATATTGTAAACTTTATTTAAAACAGGCTATTAAAATAATTTTGTAACGAGCAAAAACTGGTCATAGTCATAATTTTCGAAGAGAAAGCGGGGAGTTCTGGCCCTTCATTTTTGCAATTATGCCATTTTGAGAGATTCAGTGTACTCATTTTTTCGTGAACAAAAGCAGATAATGACGGTGTCTTTACATGGGATGATAAATTTAATTTATGATGACAGTCGCCCTAAATACGCGTGAACTTGACACTTATGACATTTATATCAGATATTATTTGTATATTTCGATAGTTCATTGCTCGTGTTTAATATTTTTACAAACCTCTTTATCTTATACCAACGTAATAACTATCATTATTTCAAATTATTTCAGACCCCAATCTATTCAATGCAGGGCTTCCAAACCTTCGGTAAGTAAAAAGAGTGAAGAAATATTAAGCTCAACAATATTCACATATCATATTGTGACAGCCCTGTCTTTGCAAATATACCTGGAACTGCGTCAAGTTTTATTATAATAGAAATTTTAAGAGAGATTGCTGTAACTGCTTTGCATGTTCTATATTTATTTTACGCTTGACTTATTTCGTACTGATGCGTACTATGTTGTTTACCCATTTCCGAGCTGCTACGTAATGGCGAAACACAAAATATAATTAATATTAAAATGCATGAATATGGAAAGTGCCATACTCTTTGTTGTCGCAGAAAGGAATTGTAATATTTCAAACGCGATTAATGAAAGATAAGTAAAACAAACGAATGTCTATTACTGGTTCTCTGCCCCGGCTATGCTCGTGAAAAAATTGATTTTCCAAAAAATATGTACAACAATTTTTTTATTAAACAAAAAAGTGAATCTAAAATTTTAGGAAGCTGACTTTCTTGCCGAAGAATTTTAATACAATATTTTTGCTCTTATTTTACCACCTTAGGTATGGAATTTCGAAAATCCCTTAGTCCTTAGTCCACATTAATGTTAGCTAAGGAACCTATCTGCAACGTTATAGCATTCTCGGTCCAGCTGTTTCACTCTTCGCATTAACTCTGAGTTAAACATTCAGTCCTGATTTGTATATGTACTCGTTTTTTTTTTCTTCTGTCTCATATCGTACTATTTATTTAAGAACAAGATACGCTTGATTGTAATTCTTCTGTAACTAACGATGACGGAAATTTATATCCGAACTCGTAAATAAAGCTTTCAATTAAAATAAATTACATTATCTTACAATTTTGTGATGATGATATTCCTACTAAGTGCCTAGTACCACCCGGTAATAATAGTCAATAGGAAATACATGTATTATGTAGGTATATGTTTTACTTTCATGCCACTAATTACAATAATAAAAATTCATGTGAATCTTAATCATTATCAAAATGTCAATCATTATTAATCATTTATTTTATATAATGACGTTTGTATGATGCACCGTTCGGTGGGTAAAGTCGTCGTTTCTACATACCAATAAAAATACTTGACCCCAAACAATACAACGCCATACCTGTAACAATGGAGGATAGAAAAAATTAGTAAACTAGCTGTTACATCATCTGCCTATGACAACGTCGCCCCCGCAACATTGTTCTGAATAAATCACCCTCAGTGTGGGTGTGCCTTTATAATTGGTAGAATCGGAACGCCTTAGCTCAATAATGATTTTATACAATAATCTAATCGTATCTAATGTCGTTCAGCTAATAAATAATACCTATTGCATATCATTTCAAAATAACAAATATTACATGTAAATTACTTTAAGTTCATTTGGTTAATTAAAATGTATATTTTATAGGTATAAGCAATATTATACTGTAATTATGTCGCTACTTTTACTCACTTATCTTTGCTTGAACAGTGTAAATAAATTTGACTGTAAAAAAAAGAAAAAAGAGTTTTCCACAATGTTTTTTGACATTGTAGAACCAATGTATAACTATGTAGATATCATTCAGGTATAGCTACAAACACGCGACCCGCAAATACAATTGAAACGATTTTCATTTATACGGTGCCTATAGCCAACTATCATAAATAACATAACTAAACATTATCATTTAAATCCTGCCTACACGATGTTTTACATCATATCAATCTTTTCAATAATTAAGCTATTAAATTGAACACACGATAAAGCCCCTTTCATATGCTAATCCATAGGAATAAAATAGAGGCTGCCATGAGATTGAATTCAGCGCTGGCTGTAATAGGGCTGCTGCAAATTGATTTTATATTGTCATACTTTAGCCTGATCATTAGAAATATTTATTGCTAGCATTGTGATGGATCTTCTTCTTACTTCTTTTTCAACCCTCGTGCAGCCACTGTTGGGCGTAGATCTCCTCACAGAATGTCCATTCTTATCGGTTGTTAGTGTTCCTCGACAGTTGACCTCATCTGAACAGCTGTGTGATGGATATACTTTCCAAAGCATGGTAAAGAGTATTTCTATGCCCAACTGAGAAGTGCCATTGCTGTTACTTTTAATACAAAATAGTTACGTTGTTGCTGTTTTCCAGTCGGTGTGTTCCAAAGTAATATCAAAGATAAATTATTTTAAAGATCTGACGAAATATTTATGCTAGCTACAGCGGCAGATCTAAAGTACATTTCCAAATAGCATTCTTGTTTAGCCAAATTTGTTGACACATAGAGAAACGATGAATCCATAGTAAACAATGATATCCTAAAATGCTTCTTCTTTTTTAACATACAATTTAGTACTTCCACCATATTAATATAACAATCAATAATAATAAATTGCATTATGTACCATTTATGTATTGCATTATGTATACCTAACTTAAAAATTAAAAAATTAAATTCAAACACTATTATTGATTACAAGTTATACCTATAGGTACATACCCTTAATGACACTTTCTGTAAATTATATGTAAACAATTATATTTTTATAAAATTGAAGGTACTTACGCCGATTATTTGTCTCCGTGAGACACAGAAGTAAGGTGAGATACCCCTACACATAAATAGTAATTCGAACATCCGGAAATGTGTGGGCCTGGACGAGTCATGACGGAGTAAAGGCGAGGAATGTCGGACGAATATACCAGGCATATCACATCTAAATATAAATAATAGTTTTAAACTTGAAATAATTGTATTAACATAAGGATGTTATCTCCATAGCAAATTTTATAAAGATCCTCGATTAAAAAAGTAAAAGAGCACACGTTTTTTTAATATCTTCCTATAGTTTTGGATTAGCGTCATCGTTTAAGAATATTATTGTATTCTGTGAATGAGTATACTACAACTTTTGAACGTTGCGAGTAATCCTTAATTTTGATTTGGTAGACTACGAAAGTTTGGACGAAATATGATAGCGATAAAAATGTTTTTTATTAGAAGTTGCGGTGAGTAGGTAGCTACTACGAATTTGAATTTTATGTGTTATTGTTAAAATTGAGTTATTTACTTTAATTGGTCTCTTTGAACATACGCATTTACATCATGAAAATAGCGTTTCTTATTTGAGTTTCGATATCCAATGGATAAAATTAATCTAAGCTTAGAACCTAAACGGTTTTTTTTCCGGACGCTTTGAACATATTTGATTGTTTTTAAGTTCGGATTGGATTAATGTAAATGTGCCGCAGTGGACAAGTTTATGCTACGTAACTTTGAAGCACAGAAACGCTTACGAGAACATGGTAATACCCTACCGTGCTATCTTACTCGATGTTACTTATCCCAAAACATAAGTCAGCGTCACATGAGCTTGTCTAACTCTCGATGTGTTCGCACTGTATCTGTTCACCGTATGTCCCGTCCAATTTGACGCAGTCTCGTCACTTTACGATGAAAGCACCCGCGCATTATCCGATTTACGACCAACGCAGCCCCGTGGAAGACTTGCCTAACCGACAGCGAATAGCGAAACACTATCTTATTTTAATAGGGCCTTAGAGTGTTTGTCAATTATAAATACCAATTTCTCTATTACTTTGAAAACTGAATGAACATGTCATATCTCAAAAGATATACAAGCGTGCTTTGTAAATATTACTTTTAATGTTGCATCTCACATGGTCACCTAATCACAAAATCACAAAATCCATAATTACTCATTCTGCTTTTACCCTATCGCTTAGCTTGAAGTAGTTCACTTCATATTGCTGTTTCATTAAAAATCAAACTGCTAAAACACTTACTAAATATAGAAACCACTTTACACAGCTAGACCGGTGACTTTTTGATACGGTTTTTTGTACAACATTCTAAATCCGAAAGTATCCGAAGTTTTTCTTGGTTTGAACAAACAATGGTGTTTCGTTATTAATTTTAAAAAAATTAATGTGACGAATACGCAAGGACAAATTTGACCTTTATATTGTTCGAATTTTGAATATTTCCATGGTTCAAATACTTGATATAAGAAGTTCAAATACCTATTTGAAATAAGGAGTACCTACCTACTAGTATTTTTATAGCAAGTTTTTCACTTTAGAGTAAGCGGAGAGAAAGTACGTTTGACTGTTTGTATGTATATCACTGTTTGTCTGTATGTACATGTATGCTGGACACGGGTTTCTCATGCATGCTAAGGTCGTTCGGAGCTACTTTAACACACTACGTCACTGCGGCGTCATTCTTCCACACGTGCTAGCAACCACTAAGGACGTCGTAAACTGCGATACACATAACACATATCACAAGTTAAGCCAAGCTGCAGTCCTGGCATAAAACTTCAGAGCTAATGACAAACATACAAAATAAACGACGATCGCGCTAATAGAAATTCGTCACCAGACGTCGCCCATCCATACTCCGGCATTAGATTTAAGTAAAGGCTTATTAGAAAGAAATAAAGATTCGAAATTTCAAAATATCTGATGGTCAGTGATACATAAATCTGGCAGGTTCTTACATAATCTTAAACATAATGGCGGGGTTGGACAGCAATCTGCTTTAAAATAAAATCTTCTAACATTTACAATGAATCAGTACTAATACTAACAAGCGGTAATTGAGTTTACATTGACAGCGGCAAACATCATTCTAGCACATATATACCTTATACCTATAGTTATATGTGATATCATATACAATACTCTCTCTTCTCATATGTGCTTTAAATTAATGATAAACGTTAAGTGTAAGTTAAAATCTATTGATATCATACTTGTAATAATTTGAAATGTAAATATTCACTAATAATAATAACCGACGCTACACAAAATATGATGATACGAAATCGATTTCAATAAACACCATAATGATGGCAAAGTCGGCGTCATTCTTCCACACGTGCTGCCAACCGCCAAGAACGTCGTAAACTGCGTTATTGATGCCGTAAACCCGCACCAAGAATTTTTCATTCGCTTTAATGACGAACCGTGCACAAAATGTAATCCTTCTTTAGAGTATTAAATTTGCGGTAACAAAGCCAATTTTAAAGTTTGAATACATACACATAATTGAACTTACACTGTTTAAGGAGCATAAAGCTCGTTTTCATTTTGTTGTTTCAGAAAGGAGCATTCTAAGTGAACCGTTTCATGTTACACTGAATGGAACACGTAGATTGAGCAAACTGAACATGAATGACAACTAACAGAAAAAAACGTTCATTAGTTAATTCAATGTTTTAAAATAAAAGGACACGCAAGCAACTAGCAAAAAAATGTAAATAATGTAAGATTGTACAACTGTATGTTAGAAGATACGAGACAAAATCAGAATATTAAGAGTAAAAATAAACAAAACTCGTAACGACTGTATTTTTTTTTTAATTTTTTCTACGTCTACAACAATAATAAGAGAGCAATTACTATTAGATTCTATTGCGTTTATTTTTAAATTTAAAGTGAAACAATGAACAAAAGAATGATACTGGAAACCGTGGGACAAATGTATAATGTTATTAGAATATCGGTACCACAGAACTATGTAATTGACTTGGTAATGTAAGTTATGTGAGAACTTTGGGAATATACACTTTGTTACCTGAAAGGGGTTTCATAAAACTGAATTATAGCCATAACGCTAACTTGGTCTTGAGGGTCGTCGTAAAATATCATCTTGGGTGCTCACAGGACACGGAGAAGAGACTGTTGTTAAATTTTGTAGAAACATCGCCGAATACAACAGAAATATATTAATATACGTCATACAGAAAACTAGTCAAAGAGCGTTAATTTTAATTAAAGTGTAATATATTTTGAAAACTGTTTTTCGTAATGATTTAATTTGGCAAGGATATACATAATATGAACATTTTTGGATTTATAAAATGACAATATTCGTTCTTCAAAGGATATAATTCTAAGACGCAAAGGAAATCTCCGAAACACTGAAAAACTATAAAGACTATAAATTTTCCGTTTCACAATTTAATATGTATACGAAAATGTTTTCATTAATAACATACACAGTAATTAATTCTTCTATATGCAAATAAGCAGCCCAAAAACGCTACTAGTAGGCATGTTAAATTTAGTAAATGTAGAAGGTGAAATTCAAAGTTCCCGTGATAAAAGGTTTTGGCCTGTAACAGATTTCTCTCAACTCCGCTTACTTAATGCTTCTTGTAATATAATTTTTACTCTTATCTGGAAAGAGGGAAGTTACCTTGGGTTATGATTGTGTTTTTATTTCTTTGCGTAACCTTTTTTTCTCAGAAAACCTGAATATCCTTAACGTTATGATTATTTAAAGACTTAGAAAAGAAAAATAATTAGGATTCTAATGAAAATCGTTTTATTTGTATTAAAACCACGTCAAAGGCTAACCCAGTTTTAACTTAGGTGTATTTTTAAATAGACTAGATATTTTTAATATAATAACAATACAGTCTATTAAGCTATCATCAAAATACAGTCAGGTGAAATATAGAACTGTCTGTTTCAATCCTGTTGTAATTAATATCGTCCAACCATAAAAAATAATATTCCTTCGACCTTTACTTATACCACATTACGTTTGTTACTTTTTCATATTATAAAAGGTATCTGGAATAATCCTCAGGCACAACAATTGTAATTCAATATCCATTTTTTACGGTATAATAAACACGAAATGTGTTAGACAAAATACGCAATCCACTTACTTGTAACAAGACAAATATGATATTTATAGTGATTTTTATTACATCGTATAAAATAACATGATTAGTGACACAATGATTCTATTTAGAGAGCAAGGTCTTTTTTGATATACGAGTATTTTAGATAATAAAGTTTCAAACAGGTCTGTAGTATTTTTATTCAGTTGTAACATACCTACTCTGACTTTCCATTGTAAATACTGAAAGTAGTATGCGACTACGGGTGAAAAAAGCAGATTACCTAAAATGGCAAACCGGTTTTAACTACATATTATATTATATTACCCTACTCATCGTAAATCTAATATTGATGTATTCTACTGACTACATTTAACGTTATTCATTGTCTATAATTATTTTTAAACATATCTGTAAATTATAGAGAAGGACACAAAAACAACGATAATGGAATTTATTTAGACATTCATAATATTTTGCTTTCATAATTATTTCAACAGAAATGGAAATTATCCCACTAGAACATTTTCAACGAGTTTCTTTTTATTTTTTAACCCCCACAACTATCGATAAAGAGGTTTAATGCTCAGCCTCGAAAATAATACTCGAAATTTCTTGTCACGCTCTACCTTAGTAACAATAACCCTTTCAACTTAAACAATGCGTCAGCGAAAATATTTAATTCTTATGTCACGTCGTCTAAAACGCTATTATACGGACATCAACCATAACATGTGAGAACGAAAAAAGTTTTCACGGATACATCAATTACATTTGCTTTTATAAAATATCCTGTGTACTGAATTGTTAAATGAAAAAAAAAAAAATACATTTACGTAGTGCCTTCTACAATAACTCATAATTGTGAATAAATTTCGCACATTAATGAAATATAACTTGTTATTTACATGTTATCTACAACATTTGTGGGGTTAATTTAATTGTTCTCGAGAAACGAATGGCTTGTTACAAACTAGTCAAACTCAATTTTATAGCCATCATAAATTATTGTCGTTTCAATTCCAACACAACAACATGGCAAAGCTCAGCTATGTAGGATTAACAGTGGTTTTATTATTTTACAACATTTATGATACGGTAGATTCACTTATAGATTCGGATAGCTCTGGAGGATGATGAATAGTCGAGTTACGAAAAAGCAGGCTATTAAGACGACCTCCTGCGCTTCGGCGCCGGAGGCCGCGCGGGCGCCGTGCATTTTCTCTCGCCCACGCACGGCGGCTTATCTGCCGTGTTCTCACACAGAAATTTACACGTGCTTGCGAGTATCGGCGGCTCGTAATAACGCAGTCGTCGCATTTTATCTGCTAGCGGCGGCTGCGCCTGGTCCCGGCCGTAATACGAGGCGCGTACGAACAACCGACAACGCCCGTAGACGTGGGCGAGCCGCAACTGCCGCATTTTATAACCTTTTTATTCCATTGTCACTCGACCGAAGCGACGTAACCCAGAGAAAAATAAATTTTACCTCTTATCTAAATGTCAAATCGTTCGGTTTCGATCGAATCAGTTTCCAAATAGTTTTAATAAATCTCCTTTTACGGCGGTCGGAGCGGGCGGCGAGCGATATCGGCCGAGGCATTACAGATTCACGCTGCGAGTTATCGTGTTTTACTTTGTTGTGACGGGCGCGGTTGTTCGGCAACAATAGCTTTAATTGAAACAGTGTCAATAAATTTGTCGCGCTCGTCCTGCGCGTCGCCGGTGGTCCCGATAAACTTGACCGTCCCGTGGCGCTGCAACACATCCCAGAGGAGCGACCCTTGTTCCGGAGGATGACCGTTTGTTTTTATCTGACGGCGACCTTGTCTTCATTACAATAAATCTTCCAAACGGCTTATCTCTCAAATAATCGATTCGCTATCTTGTCTTACTTAACATTTGGGGCAGTTAAAAGAATGTTTATTAGGAACTAATTTTTATCTTTTATGCACTTCAAAATTTAGAAAATGATTTAGTCAACTCACTTTTTTATTATTATACATATTATTATTAAATTGTTACAGACGTAGGTAGATTATTCAGTTATTGACGTTTTAGTTTGTACTGAATATTTTACATAACTACAAACTACACGCATTTTAATAATTCGGTAAGCCGCTATGAATGTAAAATTCCTATGTAAGATTTTTTTTTAATTTGTTTTCTCACGGTACGACTACGCCCACGGTCGCTTCTACGAATACATTTGTACTTAAGAATGGATCTTTGTGCCCATAATTTAGTTGTAACAATGATATGTGAATTGTACCCATGTCCGGATACGACATCAGCGCTCACGAGTGTGGACGATGTGGATGCTCCAAAAAGATGTATTAATACGCAAGCCGTTAACAGTTAAATTGTATGAATGAAAAATATCATTATTTTAAGTTCAATAAAGTAAATTGTATTTTATGATGTATCACTAGCTGAATAAAATTTTATATGCAGTTGCGGAACTAAAAATGTCGTTTTTGTAGTTCTAATAAGAATTTAAATAAAATTTATTCTTGCTTTTATAACATCATACAAAAGGTCTGACATGGCTTAAAATAGTTAACGATACTTACCCTGCACTCTAATAATTAGTCACAGAGCCAACGTGATAATTGTACTAAAGTTGCCGTGTCCATAAGCGAATGGATTCCAGACTTAATGGTTTTAGTGCAGTCCACGTTTGGGTCCAAACAATTCACACCCGATAATCATCTGAGATAAACAGACGGCGGCACGTCAGCATGAAATCACAGAAATTACACACGACGCCAGATTTAGACATTGTAACCGAAACTGAAAATTGTTTGTACGTACAATTGCTTAATGCGTGAGAGCTTAGCGCATTACCAGTATTTAACATTAACTATCCATTTAACGCTAGAATGTGAAGATCATCATTGAATTTAATTTTCAACAGATTGGTAAAGAAAAATCGCTTGAAAATGTGCCTCGGTACTCTTGAAGAGACACAGGATTATGTGGAACCTTTACCCACAAAAACCGTCTCAATGATCTTCCTAAAGCTGTTGGAGGACTCACTCATATTCTGGGACCAGTGTGTCGTCCCACGGCTGCATCCGCTTGTACTCGTATCATTCACACACATATACCCCGTCCTTCACGAGATCGCTGTCTGGACGGTTCTAGCTCCCACTCCATCTACCCGTAACCCCGGAAGCCTCCTTTTACGACAAGCAGAAGCTCCCGTACGTGAATTACGGTCCCAAGCTACAGGGACCGTAATTCATTCAGGGGCCCTATCCCAGCAATAACATTTTAATATCATATTATTATTTAATTGAATTCCATGTCATGTGTCAATGAACAACACTACCATAAAGTTGTTTAAACAAATGTAGATTCTGGTTATTGGTAAAATATAAAAAAAACATATTGGGTTACTGCTATTCAGATTATCTAAGCCAGACCTTATTAACATTACCTTTTATCAGAGCCTTCACTTTTCTCACTCGTTCGCGCGTAATAGGCACGGGCTCGATCAGAAGATTCAATGGCGTCGAAAACGGTCCCCCACTGAATAAAATCGCCGCCCAGCCACGCGACGAACCGCAGACCTTCCAGTAACCCTCCGTCAAAATATATGCTCTATTCGGCGATTTGTTCGTTCTTGTTTCAAAATTTAAAACATCACTGAGTACATCAACATCGCCCTTAAGAATTTTACGCACAAAAACTTTAAACGTCCTTCGTCCTCGTCTTTTGTTTTCAACACTTGGAAATTTGGAAATCTTTCCCGTAAAAATATACTTCGAATCGGCCACGACACGTCTCAAGAAGTCAATATTTTTAAACAGCGAGCCGTTGTAATAACACGTCGGAACATTATCGTCGGCTCTTACTATCGTGTTTCTTTTTTTTACCTTTCCCTTTATTGCGAATTCGGAGTTTACCGGAAAAATTGTCTGTACGAAAACAGTCAGGATTATTACCGTTATTACCTTGCTCATTTTGAGGTTTTCGTTTTGCCATTTATTATTAATACTTTTGGCGTGGCTGTGGTTTATCGTAAAATTTAACTTCAATGGTCGAGTTTAAATCGATCGATATTTCAACGCGTAAGTTCTGTTGATTGGGAATAGGTGCGCACGCGCAGCCTGCCGCCCGGCCACTGGAGGCTTTATCGCGCCCACTGCAACTTGCAGCCTGTTTTTGTTATGTTAATCTCAAAGCTCTTCACTAAGCCTTCGAGAACACTTAACAAAATAAACATGATTGCGAATTCAAGCACCTAGTCGATTTGTTGGCGCCGGCTTTCTTGTTAAATATTTAGTATAGAAATGATAAGCACATTGTTAGGTGTGGTAATTTAATAGTTATACGTATTTCACCACGTATTTACCAAGTTTAATGGTACTGTGAAAGTCTAAGCAATATACCTGGTCACGTTACTGACATGTTTAAGTAAAAAAACATAATGGAAAAAATTGTAATGAAATAAAATTTATTTAAGCTTGAATTTTGATACAAGAAGAATACAAAGTATAGGTATTAAAAAAAACGATTATTTGGTAAACAAACGTTTTTTTAAACTAAATAAACAACGTTTGCTAGATTAATCAACCGACTGTTTCTAAAATTTCCAAAATATTGATCAATATTTTTTACTACAGAATATTCCAACCTTACATGACATGCACTTCATAAAAACGAACAGCTTGTTTAGTCTCTTCGCTAACTGTATATAATTAACATTGCACTTAAAATACTCATAAAATGCAAATACAGTTTAACAGATATAGAGTTATAATATCTGAATGTTTCAATACTACATAACCAACCTGTAGGTACTGGCTAGCAGATGCATGTTATGAATGAAAAATTGCGAATAGAACAATCGTATTTAATCGTTTAGTATTTAGAATAATCAAAAATAAGTAAAAAATCATATAGGTATGCAATAATAATGCTAAAGAAAATAATTTACCACAAAATGTATTTTTCTACACATAATATTACAAAGCTGAGCAGTTGTGTGATCCGAAAATTGAGGAGACATACGGAATTTACGAAGTATACCATAAGCATACAAGTACACCGTAATGCTCTTCTGTTAGTTTAACGGGTTCTTCAATAGCCCCAAGTTTTAAACCATTTTAAATGTCTCTAATGAGGCTTAAGGAAAATCAGACATTCAGAGTGTACATATGTATATATATTTATTTATATATATACACGTAGTTATAAGACAACCGATTGAAAACAACTAAAACTGTAGATTTATCTAAAAACTACAGATTATTCAACAATAATTTCGAAATAAAATCGTATTTTTTATGAACAGATTGATTACTATCATTAAATAAATATATTCTGTCGATAAGCGTCTTCAAGAGTTAAATATATTATACGTATAAAGTAGTACTGCAACATGATTGCTTGCTTTACATAATAAGCGACGCATTTACAAGCTAATAATATGCAAATGTGGAGTAAATAGGGCTAAGCTACAGAAAGTTACAACTGGAAACTGCATTTGACAAGCGCTAAGTTCAGTTACGCTGTTATACATGTCGAGCACGTGACACCTTGCTAATAGCTTACGTGAAACGCAAATAAAATGGAAGGACGGTTGCTACCGCAATAACTAGCAACTGCAGCTTTTTGAAGGTGAATTTTGTCAATTAACTATATTTACTGGGTTTAAATTCGGTTGCACTCCGACGTTTTTAACGTCCGACGGAGAGCCTTTAGATGCAATATTTTTAAACGGTTTTATTTAGCTTGCCTTTTATAGAAGTCAGAAAAATTATTGCTTGTTACCGTGGAGAAAAATTTAAAACTTTATTTATAGCAAATAAACAGATAGCCTCGTTGATAAACCTTACCTGTATGATATATTGATATCGAAAGAGTGGAAAACTATTCATATATTGGAAATATTCATATATTGCTTAAATATTCTCTACATAATATACATGAATAGGGAAAATTTAAAATTAGAATAAATTTCTAGATACTTTTGAATAATTGCAGATGTTTTGTTGAGTATTAATTATGTTTGAGAATTATAATAAAAGTGGCCGTAAACGTTTTCACGTCCCACAACTGGGCTAGATATTTTCTGCAACTCAACATGAACTCTATAGCACTGAAGCGCTCGATAAAGTTTGTCACTATCGGTTACCTTCCAAATGTCATCCGCGCCTGAAGCCGGTTCACTTTAGAGATCGCTTGTAATCTGCCACCGCGGGAATTTTTATTAACCAAGCACAGGGTAAAACTATCTAATAATAACTTCATATTATTGGGAATAGGTAATCACAATGTATGGATCAATAGAAGGCAATTTTTTTGACCTTTTTAATAAAGTACAGCATAGTACCTACCTACATTAAGAAACTAAACCTCGTGACACATCTTCCTTGATTCTAAATATAGAGATTCATGGTTTTATTAATAAATGTTATAAATCCGAAAACGAATTGTCTCTTAGCTCAAATAGAACTGGGTGATTTAAGAACAAGTCAGGAATGGATTTACGAGTTGCCCACTTTTCACTCAGGAATATATTTGATTCCCATGAAAAATTCCTAATGGAAATTGAAAAAGTCCGTAATACCGAGGCAGTAAATAATAGCATTTAAGCGGCATGAATGTAAAAACTAGGCATGGATTCTTTTTGTACTTTTATTCAGATTAGAATATACAACATGTAAGATGTTTTTTCTAACATTATACTATTGGAATCACTATCTGTTGAATTTTTAAAACAGATATGTCACACACGTATGACAGATTCAGTTTGATATTACAGCCACGCGAAATAGTAAAATGTTTGAAGAATGTTATTTTTTTATTTAGTTGGGATCCCCAACAAGCAGTCACAAGTGACCGCTGCCGCACAAGGACATCTGTAACCGACTCCTAACAGGGCTGTAGGGAGCTGACAGTTAGTGGAAATTCAGTTAGTATAGGTGTTAATAAGAATTAGTTGGTGAGTATTCTTCAGTAACAGGACTGCAGGAAAGGGACTGTTAGTTATATTAGCCCAGTTAGTGTGTGTTATTAGGTGCAGTTAGTAAGTGTTAGTAGTTACCCTATCAGGAATCGGTGACAGATACGTTGCTACTCTTGAGAACTAAGATGGTCGCCTCTGGTATACAAGGGGACGGCAACCACACCCTTCGTACCGAAACACAGTTGAAACAACTGCTTCACGGCAGAAATAGGTCTGGCGGTGGTACTTCTCCGGGAGAACCGTATACCGGTTCTACCACCTAATTTCGATAAAATAAGTTTAAAACATTGAAATTAAATTACATTACAATTATTCGAATAACAATAAACATGGAACACAATAACAACAGTCAATACCAAACATCATAGTCTTTAAGAAAATCATAAAATATTAAAGAGGACACAACAATTACGCCAGATAATTCATTATTTATTATACACGGACTGTATACCCTAATGAAGCTCGTCCGTACTGAGTAACTATCAACCCTATTTCACCCTCAAACAACTACCCGTGCTCAGTTCCGGTTTAATTACCGGTAACAGAACAACGTGATTACCGGTTCCGAAGGCATTCTAAATTCTATATAATAGTAAGACTATTGATTTTGAGCAACCTTCGAAGAAATACTGGCATACTCAAAGGTAAAAGGATGGATATTAGTACCATTGCCAAGTTTTATTAAAAACTTGTCAATTTAGTGTCTACAGTACTATGACTTTCATAGGCGACGAGCAAACAAAGCGATCTATGGAACTTGAATGTTTGCGTGCAATACTTAATTTATTCTCTTTAGAATTAGGTATATCATGATAAAAATTAGGTACCTACTACAAATAAGCCCAATCTACAACAGATAAATCTTAGAATAAGGATAAGACAGACATAAATGAAAAGGCTCTAAGCCAATTAACTCGAGTATCATCGCTGTATGTCACATGATTTTTATCTTTTCATTTCGCCATGTACTCGTCCGGGACGTAATAAATCTTGCCATATCTTTTCTACGTATGAAATATTTTTTGCGTAACAAGAAATAACAGAATCAAGACGTTCCCTTGCCTGCAGAATACACTCATATCAACGGCACAATTATAAAAATGCCAACTGGCAATGTCTATGTAGTGCAAGTTTGGGGGCAGCGTATTAACTGAAACCGTAAAAAATTGACATGGGTTGATACCAGTATATCGGATTAAGCACAGAGCTGCTTTGCTTATAGAGAAAGAGAAGGTAGATAAATGCTTTGAATATGGTAAGAAGACGCAATTCCTGTGTGGCATTCGAAAGTGATATTTAAAAAGGCTTAACGCTCTGCCGCCGACGTCGCTCCGCTGTCTCGCCCTGGGGACCGCACTGACATTTACACAAACAATGGTTTGTTGTCTATCGCTTTACCTTCACAAATAAATTAGTAATTAAACACTTCCATATTATTACGCGTCAAATCAGCATTGTTTGAGACGAACATCAGACTCGATGAGGTTACTATTGACTGACACTGAGCCGGGGGGTTGATGGTAGCTGGCTGGATGAGCACTAATATTTATTCCACGTTTGGGTGTAAAATTACCCATATAAATATGTATATACATAGAAACATATATATGTAAACATTTAGTTCATCAACTTTCTGGTTACTATATAACACTCTGCTTCATTCAGGACCAGATGACTATATGAAGTTGTCCAAAGACTGTATTATTAATAATAATTTAACTTCAGGCCGCTTCATAGTCAAGAACTTGATCTGTATAAGTTATTTACTTGATTTTAAGACCCTTGGATACAATGAAAAACGAACAAATGTTTAAAGACAAATTTGGGATGAAACTTCTTTTGTCGCGGCGAAGTAGCTCGTCATGTGGGAAATAGAAGCGTCGCGGTGATAGAAACCCTCACACTTAGTGCATACAGTTACACAAAAGGTAATCCAAAGTGTATAGAACGCAAATACATCCCAGGTATATGGCAGGTTACCTGTATATTATACATAAGCTCTTCGTTATTAGCACATGATGTGTTTTAGACTACGATACAAACTGTTTTACTACTTGGCGTGGGTATATAAAGTACGAATATAAATACTAGCAAGAAAATCATAAATCTATTAATAATAACTGCAGAATGTTGACACTGATAACGAATAACCCCAAACATGATGACGACAATGATATATACCCAAGTTATCTATTTCCCAATTTCATCTTGACGTGGTAATCTCTAGATTTCTGATACCTGTAGTTCGATTATAGCAGTGATGTCTGTGATTTTTGACCGTAACATCGGAATGCAATCCAAGCAGCGCAGCGGCAGACAGCGGTCGATAATTGCATTTTGTGGTCGCGGAACGCTCCACTTGGCGGCGAACACGCGCGCTCGAATGGAACGCAAACAGACTGTAGTTTCTTCCAGAATCCTCAGTCGGATAAACAAGCATTGCGCTCAGCTGAGAAACGCTGTATAATCTTGAGCTGAGTTAACCAATGTAGTTTTTTTTAATTGCTACCGTTTGCATAGACAATGTTAACAATGACAATGTGACAATGAACCCATTTGAACCGGACAATTGCATTTGTGAATTTATGTAAACAAATACAGCTGGATTACAATGTAAAATATGCGATTGAATTCACTTTACTACGATACGAACTGCCTTAATAATTTCGTGTACAATTTTTTTTTATAAAGGTAACTGTAAAAAAAAACAGTAATCAAAATAAAAAGGAAATTAATTTATGTGCACCGCTTATTTTAAAGGTAAATATTTGTATGACATATTACGAGAAATGTACTGTTAACATCGCGTCCAACGGATGCGAAAATGTTAACTTTATTCATGGAATAACTAAAAAGTTAGGAATATTGCATTTGTACGCCATCCCGCATTTGAAGTTATAATATCAAGTGAAAGGTTTATAATGCATTTTAATCATTCTATGGCCGTGCTAACAAGGAAAAATCAACTAAAATTACGGCTAAGTGGCATCGGTAATTCTAAGCATATCTGGCTAAGCAACGCAATCTGTCATTGGAAGAATGAAAAAAATGCTCATAATATATTTTCTGCTTAGATCAAGCCGAAGGAAGGGATAAAGAATTACGAATCTGAATGCCCACTGACAATCTTAAGATAGGTAGGTACCTGTCCTACATCCCTGTAGATTCGTTGAATAAAAACGTGGTAAAGTAAAAAAAATTAAAAACTGCCAAATTTTTATTCGGTTAAGGAGCTTCAAACAATTTCCTCGTGTAATTAAAATGACAAATTTATGCTTTAAATTAAAGGCATAAGCTATTAAAAATATAGAGCAATTCAACGACTTCTTATTCAGAATATAAATGCGCACACCCATTCAAAACATTCTGTCGTTAAAATTTCTTTATTTTATTACATTTAATAATATTTGAATAATTGTTTAGCGTGATACAGATGTGTTCAAAAATGAAATAAGAAGGTACTTGCCAAATATAAAACTAGATGTTTTGACCGATGTTCAGAGGTCCGCAATAACCAAAATCAAATTAATATAAATTAACATAAGTCGACACGATAAACCGATAGCTCTTGTAAACTGAAAATATAGTAACAAAATAAAAGATTAACACCACCATTCCTAATCGATGACATTGACAAATAAAACAGCAGCTTTGTCGGCTTATAGCAATTTGATCGTTAATCTCTCGCCCCTAAACGTGCTCGGTACGCAAATCTACAAAATTGTGAACGAGGGGAAAACAATTTCTTAATTAAATAGTTAATTCCTCAGTTTATGAAGACGAACGCCCGGCCTAAGTTTTACGGCAGGGCACGCTAGGAACATGCAAAGTGTACATCTGGATTAATTACTCGGCGTATTAATTAAAAATTTTAACACTCCGTAAATTTACTATATGACGTAGTATAATACTCGCGTAAGTAAATATTTAAAAATGCACACGTTGCGCTATTTATTCCAGCACGTAATAAAAATAACGTTTTCAAATTTTCAATAGCGCTGCAAATATTTACCAAAACTCTATATGTATTGCTGAAATCCAATACCGAAAATTCTGCGTACGCAATGATACAATAAAATAGTGAAAATACAAACACGGTTTACAATGTCTGCCACGCGTGCATGACTTCAACATAAATATCATGTTTTACATTTTAAAATGTCTATTTGAATTCACAGTCGAATCTCATATCGGCGATGTCTCGTCGTTCATCTACAATTATGACACAGCCGACGCTTGCTCGGCATTACTATTGCCGCAAAAATGAGATGCCCACGCCCAGCGGCGAGATTAAACGCCGAGCCGCCTGCCACTGCCATTCGCTAAAATATTGCTCCACATTCAAACGCCAGTAAAATAAAGTGCGAAGGTGGATAGATAGGGAAATAAAATACTAAATCTTTTAACTCGTTTATAAGAGAATAGTAGATTATACTGTACGATATAACTGAAGAAATACAGAATAAAAAACTCAATCGCTCCATTCGAGGCTTGTTTCTTAAATTATTCCAACCATTTCAATGTTTTTTACGTTAAACTAACGAGACAATAATCGTCGAGTGTGCTAGTTATGGGTGTTTCCCGACGTAATGTAGCTGTAAGAAAAAAGAGCAAAAACACGAAGGACGATAAGAACAAAGGCACTAATTCCG
This sequence comes from Aspitha aspitha aspitha, assembly GCA_018246895.1. Lineage (NCBI taxonomy): Eukaryota > Metazoa > Arthropoda > Insecta > Lepidoptera > Hesperiidae > Aspitha > Aspitha aspitha. The sequence goes on from DWGJ01001039.1 coordinate 18,839, forward strand.
CACAGAGTTATCGATAGTTTCCCGTCAGCTCGATTCGTAGCTTTGTTACGACGACACACAAGAGAAATGTCCGACAAATTGCGTCCCGCGAATGCAGCACACTCGAACACAATACAGAGTCGCATCATTCGCCATTTTATGCACAACTGGACACAGTACAAAAGTGGCCGTTTGACGTTGCCAGAAAAGATTTTTGCCACACAAGTATAAAAGCAAAACGAACCTTAGGATTACGATTTTACTTCAGTATTTCGAAAAACGAAGAAAATGTTTTTTCTTTAAAACGCGAAACTCTAGATTCAAATTGTTTCAACATTTATTTTTAGAATAAGAATGAAGGTTGTAATAATAAATGGTGTATCCACAAATATCTTTCGCTTCAATCCGCAGAAGTGTCGCGCGGCATGCGAAGAGAAATGGTCCACAAATTGCGTACGCCTGACTACGCCGCGAAATAGCACTCCCGCGAAACTCAACATACGTACAAACTACTTATATAGCTACATTTGTGTTACACAAAGACGTTTGTGGCTTCACGAACGTTCAAACCGACATTATCACTTTTAAACACGTTGTAAATTTTTATCGTTATGATACTACATTGATCTGAAGTAAAAGAAGTAAAAGTTTTATATGCAGCCACGCCTGTACCCTGCGATAAATGAGGCAAACAAAGATGTCAGGCTCCAATCGTTCACGGGCGACATTAAGCCTCTTTAATGTTCCGTCTGAAAATTAATGTCACACCTACCGGAGTACTAAACATAAAATATTTAATAGGTTACTAAAACGTCACGGACAGTGGAATGCACTTTAAACTGTTTAAAATTTAATATAAAGCGATACTAATTTTATCATTCGTATTGAATAAATGTTACCACAAGCGTAAAATAGTTTTATTTAGCATCACTGAGTCCTGACACAATTTGTATCATCGACAAAAATGTAGCAAAACATTTGACGATAATAATATACCAACTCGCAATAACATCAATAAGGCAGTAATAATTTTGAGATCTTGAAATATTTATAAACCAAACCTAAATATATCATCAGTTTATGTTTTGCATTTATCTATAAATGCAAATAAGGGTGGACTCCATATTATGAGTATGTAGTATGCTATAACATGATAGGTAAGTAAGTGCCACATAACGAAAATTACGGTCAATTGACATTTAGGAACGAAACAACTTGTGGTAATATTTAGTTTGGAAGCAAATAATTTGCAACAGAAATAACCGTGTGTAAATAAATACATAAGCGCTCGTTGAATGTTATGAAAATATGAAGGGTTCTTTTTAAAATATACCTACTTCTTGAAATGACAGCACAATTTCCCAACTTTCGCTGTCGTTATTCCGTGGAATAAACGATGTAGTGGAAAGAAATAATCATTTTGTCATTTATTATTGTTATTATCTTATGTTTGCACGTCTTCTATTAATATTCAATTAAATATTGATCTTTATAAAAAAGTGATGAAGCGTCGTATTATGTGATATGAGATAAGGATAATATCACGTATTTATAGAAAAAAAATTATTAGAGTTCTATATAGCTGCATTTAAAATCAAATTAATTGAATGTAAATAGTGGCCGTAACATAAGAAGCATGAAAGTGAATATAGGGTACGGAGCGCAAAATTGTATTGACAGAGTGAGCATTGCCGTTAGCCGGCGTGTTCAGTTGCGCCAGTGGCGCGGCGGATGTTAACTAAACCAAGAATACCCAGGAAATTAATGCAACCACGAATAATGAACCTAACATTAGGAGAGAGCAAGCATATCTTGATGCAGAAGCGTAAAATTGAGGTCTTTAAGAGCTGCGCATATCGGTATTGATGTCATTGCGCAGAGGGCTGATATGAGTCCACACTTGTATGATGGTCGAAGTATTATTGATAAAATATACATAACTTAAGCGTATAAGCAGCTACTAGGCTCTCAGTAATATGAACAAGGGAAAAGCTAATTGCTTGCAAAAGATACTTTTCAGTGTACAAGTATCTATCGAAACAGATACGCAATATGCGACACTAAATTGAAAGGACGAGGCCAGCGGCGAGCGCGCTCGTTCCGGGTTAAATGTCACAGAGCTGAAGCGTGGAGCGCAAAATTGTGTTGACGCAGTGACCGCAGAGGCAGAACCAGCGTGTCGAGCTACGCCCGTGGCGTGTCGCTCGGCCGGTGGTCCACAGCCCACTCAAGAACAATTCTAGTGAAGCAGTCATCCGCTGGGATAAGCGGCTCATTATTCACTAAAAGCCCACGGCGTGCCCGCTCGGGTAATTGGAGGCTTTGTTCCTTTGCGCTCGACTTTGACGCTCTCTTGAACTATATGACGCCGTTCCACCAGATTATTATTCGCACAATCAACGATGCACTCAAAGCTTTATATTAATCTGACATCTGAGGTAAGATCCGTTTGACAAGACGGATTAGTGTCGCATTAATTTTTGCGCTGCTATCTAAGTACTGTAACTACATAAAGGTGATGCTCATTAAAAAAATATAGGTACGGTATGCGTGCGAAATTGATTAAGTTAAGTCGCTATTACTTGCGCTCTGTGGGTTTTCTAGGATTTATTGGTAAATTTTACTTAACACTTTTTAAATATATTAGACATAATTATAAATAGTTATATTAATATTATGCAAATACACATTGTGAGTTAAGTCTGTCTAGTTTTATATGTCTAGTTAAAACGGTGTGACTATTTTCAATACTTGTATTGAGTTACAATTTACTATGTAGAAAATAAATGAAATATAGCTAAATGGAAAGAGAATTATTGGTGTGTCAGTTAACGGACTAAAGTATTTAAGGCGTGGGACTGTGGAACAGATGAAACTAGATGGCAACGCGCTGAAGAAATAGTTGTGTCGCCAGCGCCTGTCACTGTTACTTTGAATAGTGACATAAAATAGGTTCTTCTGTTAGAAATGCGAGGACTTGGTGATACGTAAATAAATAGCATATTCTGTAATAGCTTTGCTCGTATTTGTTATAGACACAATATTTTTTGATGTTTTTTTCATACACAAATTTTAGCACTATTTTGATTTACGGTCGCCTTTACCTAATATTTTCATCCACTGATTCAAAAAATCTCCAACAAACCACAAACAAGCACCTTGGGAAGTTCCCAATTACTCTTCTGCCCTGTATTTTGCGGTTCAAGTATTTAAAATATACTTACAAAAGTTTTCCAATTTATTACCTACAATATAACTCGATTCGTTAACTTTGTCAATCTATGAGTTGTACAGAGCGGGGACATTAATTTAAATTATTAATTACAACAGTTTAATATTAAAATGATATGAAAAGGTACATTATGAGCTTTCCGCTTATACAGCAGTGATGGAGACAAATTTGTGACAGCAAAGAAGCACATATGATGATCTTTAAAACAACGCTAGTCACAGCTACTTCCGCATTTCGGAGACTAAACTTTAAACGCGTTATTACTACACATCTTGATCGACTAGTTATTTCCCCGCGGCTTTACTTACGCGGAAGATCGGTATGAATGTTATTCAAGTGTACAAATTCCAAACCGAGAAAATTTCATAGAAACCCTGTTTTACCCTCTTAGGAGTGGAATTTCCAAAATTCTTTTCTTAACGCTTCCTTACGGTTGATAAAGTATCTATCTGTCAAATTTCAGGACCTTAGGCTTTGTTGTCTTTGGGTTAGTCGATTACTCAGTAACATTCCTGTTGTATATAAATAGATGATCCATCCTTTATCATGCTTTAAAGTTTCGAACCAGCTGCGCAGTACAGATGCTAAAATGTACCTCCGCCGCCAACATTAATG
>DWGJ01001040.1:0-22650 GCA_018246895.1 Aspitha aspitha aspitha
TGTGTGTGCCAATTTGAACCCAATCGCCGCATGTACCTACAACTCAAATTACCTACGCTTTGCTTACCACCACTTAAATAAATAAATCCATTGCTATCAGCGATATAATATAGATATATATTTTTTTATTGGAACAGTAGCAAACGAGTAGGCAGCAGTCACAAGTGGCCGCTCCCGCCTGGACATCTGTAACCGACTCCTGACAGGGCTGTAGGGACTGTTAGTGTGAATTCAGTTAGTACAAGATGTTAACCCTTAATTAGGCGCATTAAAAAAATCACCCAATTAGGCGCATGGGGTCTTGAGTGACCCCAAAAAAACATTGGGAAAGGAGTATCAAAAAGGATTAAAACTTAATGGAATTCTATAGTAATTAATAAATTTCTTTAATATAGTTAATTTTAGGTAACAAAAACTGACTGGAACAATGAAATTATTAAAAAAAAGCAATAAACATCTCTTTAAACTATTTTTTTTTGGTATAGCCGAGATCAACTTAAAAAATAAAAGTTATTCAGTCTCATCATGAATTAGTTGGTGAGCATTCACAATATAATGCCAATGTTACTAGCACTATTAGTGTGGCTGCGGTGGGTACAGGATCATCGTAAAACAAAACAACATCGAGGTCGAATGACTGTATATATATTATTTGTACAGTTTTATCAGCTGTTTACCTGAATAGTATTGGCGTAACTGAAATAACAATAGTACCAACTTATCTATCTTCCCTGTGAAGTTCGTTGCTTTGGTAACATTCATTTGTTTCACTATACATAGTTATTTATATATTATTACACATAGATTTGATTTAATTTTCTCTTTTCATAGAAGTACACGCTAAAGTTGGTGTCTATACGGTCTTTCTATTCCTAGGTCTGTGTACGTAAAAATTTCGTATACAAATTGAACCGATGTATTTTTTCTCTGTACTGAATGACATTTATTTAATTATTTCTTACGAGGATACAGTACAAAAAGATGTTTAGTTAAACTATAAAGGTCTATATATTCCACCATAGAAAAGGTTTTTAGGCGATTGCAAATTAAATGGACAATAACAAATTCCAACCAATAAATATGAAAGCAGGAAGACAATAGGAAAAACGTATTAGCTGTTAAACGGTGTATAGCATATGACAAAAAGTTGGTTTGGGGCAAAAACAAAAATGAAACAGCCTCGCCTAATGGGCCCAAGTTCGCGGAATGCTTTAGCTAAACATTTGCTAATGGAAGAGAGTCAGCGGCAGAGTGTAGTGAGCGGCGAATCACATGTTTTTTACACGCACACTTTTCCCGCCAAATTGCGACTTCAATTTTATGTTGGTTCCTTATGTTACAACATGTTATTTTTCTTTAATTGTAAGCCCCGCGTGTAGTTGAGACTTTGATATAATATGTACAACATTGGGTACCGACTGCATTAAAGAAACCGTTTTGTATCGATTTTAAATATAAGTTAATTGTAGTTTAAAAATTAAGTAATGAAGCTATAATAGATAATTAATTAATGTAATGCAAATATTATAAAATTATAAATTTATGCTTTAAATTTGTACGCCGTAAGGCAAAATGTGATCTAATACATCTTTAAATGTACCCATATTTGTGCAAATAATTGTCTTTGTCTTTGTCTTTGTCTTTGTAATTCACTGCTTTATTTCCGTTTACAAATACAAATGTTTACTGGTTATGGGGTCAATATGAGGTTCGTTAATTGTCAGATTGAATTATGCGGTACGATTACGAAAAAATCCATATTAATTTATCAATCGATAATTGTTATTCATTTATTACTAGCTGACCCGGCGAACTTCGTACCGCCTAACAGTCCATAAATGTCGTTTCTGACCTAGCCGTTTCACGGGCTGCCTCTCTTTCCTATTGCGAAAGAAATAAAAATTTAAGGAAAATGATTCATCTATCGGTAATTATGTATTTGTCGACTTTTCATTGTTTTTAAGATTTATTCTGCTATTCGGGGCGGAGAGGAATCCAACGAATCAAAAATCATGGAAATTGGTAAAGCAGATCTCGAGTTATAAGTGCTGTAACAAACCCGACTTTCTTTTATATATATATAGATTAAATTATACATTTTAAGACACCAAGAATTTTAAACACCCAATAGTCAACCCATCTGTCATCGATTTCAAAAAGAACTTTAATTTCATTCAAAATTTATTGCATGTATCTTTGAGAACATTTTTATTATAATTCTAAAATTCACGCTTGTTACTTGATGTTTACGTAGTTCCGATAATGACAATTATTTGGAATGATTTGTCTCTCTCTCTCGCATTGACACAAAACAAAACATTAAAACTGTATCTAACTATTGTTGGATTTCAAGTCTATGTGAATAATATTTGTTTTGTAATTTTCTCACGTGTGTCAGAAAATCGAAGGCTCGAAGAGTTACACCCAGATACGAGTAGACATAACGCTACCCCTCTCTGCAAACATCGACCGTCTCGTCAGGCACATATATTAGCATCAAACACGAAACGTTGCTCTAAGTTTCACAATATCAATAATACCTACGTACTATAACTTCGGCATGCACTTCTGTAAACATAACACCACAAAATTATTGCAAAAACAAAGGTTATTAAGGCAATCTGTGTATTACTACGAAATTGTAAGGCTATTGCATAGATAATTACGAATAAAATATAACAACATAATTTAATACATTAGTCTATATCGATCTGATTAAAATACGGTGTAATTTTTTAAAATCCAGAATACTGAAGCAAAGATGAACTACTTACTATTGAATGATTCAAATTGGCACAAATAATTCTCAGGCAACAAATGTACTCGGTCTAAGTCCATAAAGTGGTGACATATCCGAGCCAACTTCGCATTTTCCGCTAAGCTTGTTGAACACTCCCTTCCTAACATCTTCAATATGAATAAAATAACAACTTTATCTATTTAGAATAATTCTTAGGGTTGGATCAAAAATGAATTAAGTTTTTAACTATTTTGATCATCATTGTTCAACAAGTATTTATCAATGAATCAAAAATTGCTAATAATTCAACTATTAAATGCACATACTCGTACGTAATTTGTCAATAATTTAAATATATTGTTGCTATAAGATCAAACAGCAAAACCTAACCTAACAAACAGAAGTACATTTCCTAGAGCCTTCATTTAATGAGTCACTAATGTACAATAACAATATTGTGTGCTTTGAAAGCTATGATTCAATATTGGACCACTGTCTCTTATGAAAACCCACTGAAATATCAACGTTAAGTACTTACTCAACTAAGTCCGATGCTAACTAGATCTCTTTAGACCAGTCCTCTGTCGTTTACCAATGCATGCCAAATAATTATGTACATTGAAGTTCATTTAATAAAAGCTTATAGAAACGTCAGTATCAAGCTTCAATCAAGGACGGTTGTCGCTTAAATCGTTGTAAGCGACAACAGTCCTAATATCAGACGGCGATGTAACAAGTTACGGTTCACTTAAGTGACGTACTCGTATATGCAATGGTTGATAGTTCTCCCCGACCGAAGCCACGCTGTATCGCCCTTAAATTATGCAGGTAAGTACAACCTTTGCACTTCCATTACACTTAGTAATTAATTAGATACATATCATTAAGAAGGCATCGCTGATCAAATTTTGTCATGCTTAACGCGAAATTAGACCAAGCAATTGAATCCAAGCATTATTTGAACAAAAATATATGTTATTATAAATATAACCTAAAAGTTACGGTAATCAAATAGTGTATCTTTAAAGCTTATTCGTAAAACTTTAAAAAGCTCATCGGATACAATAGATGCAATGCGGCATGAGGCAATCCCGAAAGACTATTAAAATAAAATCAAATAATAACAATTTGCTGTTTAACCACTAAATGAAGGTAAACCACTCGCCCCCTCCAAACGCCTGTACATACATACATATGTGTACACTGTGTGTAGTGTCAAATTAATCAAGAGGCACGTTGTAGCGCATCGCAAATTGTAACAACATTGTCCTAAATTAATTTAATCTAGCTACAAACATATTATATTACTACACCTCTTTTACAATGCTAATTATTTTACAACTTGATTTAAAATCGTATGTTTTTCTTGTTATACGATAAAAATTTAAAATTCGACTTTGTCTTTACATTGGCAAGGTCGAGTGCTGTGAAATATTAACAACACATGTACAATATGCCTAAAATACCTACACGTATATTGTATATATACACATATAGTAATAGGGCATTCAATAATCTACCGAGTCACGATATCGTGAAGTACAGAGTTTTAAACATAAAAGATAGGTACCTATTTGCCATTGGATGTTTGTGTTAACTTCACATCATCACGTGACGCGTGAACGAGCGTGAAACGAGTTCTTGAGCGAACTTTTTATTTATATTTAGCGGGACAGAGTACAAAAAGCGCGGTAAAAATACCTAACGACAAACGCATAATAGGTAAGAAAGTGGGTACTCGGATTTTATAAATTCCGTAATGTGACTGAAAAAAACACTTATTATTTTCGAACAGGGGTATTTTCGAACACAGGTTTTATCTATTAACGAATGCCAACGGCAAGTAGACTTATTTTTAAAGCCTTTTCTCGGATTTTCATATTTTAAGTATTGTGAACTGTTGTTATTAACATGCCATAATATTCAATTATACATGAGTTTACATTATTCATATCATAATCATCACCCAACACGGTTACAATATTCGACACGGTTGACAATTATAAATTTAATGTTTTTGCACCTCGTCCATAAAATAAATTTTCTGGTTTACTTCCATTTATACTAATACAAAATAATTCAATGGAACAAAACGTTGCTGCTCAGCAATATTGAAGTACGTATTCAAGTGCGCGATATGGGCATTGCGCTCGCGGAGAGATACAAACCTACAATTTTAAACTCTAACAGGGGCTTATCTTCTCTTTGAGACATTTACACGAGACTTGCTCTGAATTATTCATACGTTCTCGCTGAATATGTTAAATCAAACATAGTGTACGTTTTTTGTTTCAAGGAAGTAGCGATCAAGGAGGATGCAAGGCATCTGAAGTGGTCATTGCGTCCCGTAGACTAACGTATCCAATCCTACAATTGTGCTTGGAGTCGTTTACAGTTACGTTACTACCCGAAACACAACGATGTTGATAAGGGTGTTTAGTGGCGAAGATAGATGCATCGTTGTTAGTTCCGCAAGGTAACATTAAAAAAACGTTCCACCAATAACAAAGTAAATAGATTTTCATTGTGGACGTTAGCCTTTCTAAACATTAGTTTTTTATACACCCAAGTAGACTACTAGTATGATTAACGATTACGTTAAACTAGCTGCGTCTACGTAAACCAAGTGCCATACAAAATTGTTTATTACTTTGTAATGAATTGTATTGTATTAAATTGTAAAACTCTCAACAACAATAAAAAACGGAATAAACAAGTGAATAATGCAAAGCCTACCGACTCAGTAAGATTATCAATTTGGAGAGAGGCGACCCGTGTAACAAAGGTTATAACCACAATTTTTTTTCTGAGCAAGATCAAAGTCAATAAGAAAACCATAATGTGCGTAAATTATTCAAAACCTTTCTGATATGTAATAAAATTTGTATGCAATATATAATTCCAATATGCTCATATAATTCCAAGTAAACAGGTGGTTGTTATTTACTAGCTTATTAATTTCCTTTTCTGTTGTACCGGTGGCTTATGTCACAAGAGCTTTATCATGTTCAGGCTGACATGCCATAATTTGGTATAACACGAGGCGGCTATGAGGCTCATTGCACCAATTAGTTGGCGGCGCATCTGCGAGCTTAGATTTTAGGACCAGTAATCAAAAGCGTGTCTGGCGGGGTGTGGGGAAATTTAATGACTGAAATTAACCGATTTAAGCCATGAATTTACAATAAATGTGTGGGTTTTGCGTTAATATTCCTGTTAACTGTATGACCATATATTGTTCTGAGCATTTTGCTAATAATTTGCTATTTAATAGAAATCTTGAACTTCGGGAGATGTATAAACATGCAAATTGCAGGTTGCAGAGAGACATTGATACCCAGCAGAGAGATTGCTAGGACAGCAAAAGGGGAAAACGGTTTTAAAACAAAAAGAGGAAAAAGAGGAACCTGCCATCAAAAGTGTTCCAGTTTGAAAAATGTGACTGCTTGGGAGCACTGTCTGACAATGGTTTGTTAACTGGATCCTTTAATGTTCCCTGTAAGACCACGGAAAAACTATTGATCATTTTCCATTACCCACATCGACAGCAGCTTCCCCTAATTGTAAGGATAATTTCTGATCTGCAACTGCTACAGATTCATCAGTGTATTAATAATTATTTTAAACGTTATTATATAGATAGATCAATTATTAACACTACACAGTAATTATTATTATAAATATTATCAACAAATGATATAATAGGTTTCATAATGGTTATGAAAAACACGCAGTGTAAGCAAAATCTTCAGAGTCACCAAGTAAATTAAATAAACTTATCGTTAAATAACACTTGATAACTTAATAGCGCTCCTTCAGAATTACCTAAAATTTCCCAACAAACAGGTCTGTTTACCTCTAGCTCCAATTTTCACACGTTCACACAGAAATAGCTTCGTGAAGTACACTTCAAGCCTCCCCTTGCTAGAGGAAAATTCGCAGTCAAAAATATCTATGGGTTTCGCTGAATTTATTACTAATAATTACAAGAACTATCTCGATCTAAGAGATCTAACAATCCTATTTAAGATAAATAGATAAAAACTTGCTATGAGCACATACGCTAATGACGAGTATACTACAACTGAGTTGCATTCATTAGAGGCCACCTCAGGTATTTCGGTGCGTCAGCGGTGTGATTGTGCTGAGTATGATAGTCAACTGCACACGAAATGCATTCGTTATAATTATATAACGTGATGCGTTTTATGTACTTAGGGTTATTATTATTAATAATATGCTCCAATAATTCATATCGCCAGTCAGCAGCCTATCTTTGTCACCTTTAACCAAATTGAATGACAGCTCATTTGCAAATGCGTTGCATTTTTATATACAATTAGTTTCTAAATGTTATTATGTATACATATTTATGCAGATAAAAAGAATTTGTGTCTGTAATTCTGTATGAGTTCGTCACCATCACTGACTGGACCTAATCAGTAACTGAGTCGAATTAAACCTTAATGAAATACAAAAGCTATAGACATTTAGTAATAAATATCAAATTTATTTGTAATCAAAGCTTAAAAAGTTGTACACTGAATGTCAAAGTCTTAGGACTATTTATCAAGCAAGCATTGCCAAAGTTCAGCAGAAAGAGTTTCGAGTGGACCCCATGTCGACCCTTTTAAGATTGATGGCCTTCCTGAGTCAACAGACTCTACATTGTTCACTTGTTTCCATTCTTTGCTCTACCCTTTATTTTCATTATTGTATAGAGAATTACAATTCTCATCAAGCTCTCACTGATAAACAAGTTTATAAGTTAATAGTCTAACTTTGGAGTATTCCACTGAATGATATAACGAAACTAAACGGTAAATATATAACTTCCAGGTCTTCAAAGACCGAGTATTTAAAGTTTATGTCTATGTTCGCCTGTAACTATCATTTACACAACGTTCGATTTCAGAGAATCCTCTGGAAAATATGAATAATTCAAACAAAGTGTGGCGTAAAGAAGTCTCAAAGAGAGGACGAGCACCTATTAGCGTTTAAAATTGACGGTACGTTCGTATCTCCCCACTAGCGCAACGTGCGATTTACTCGGATATGTAGTCGGGATATTACTTGAGCGGAAAAGCTGTGTCGCGCGAAATCATTTTAACATATTACGCTTTCAAAAGTAGTAAATCGAAGGCGACCAGAAAGATTTAAGTTCTTTGTACTCTAATAAAGGAAATACCTACAAATACCAAACTTTTTAAATAGTGTGCAATAAAAAATGTCGCAAATTTCTATCAGAAACGTATAACTTAGCAAAACGTCATCCACTCCAAAATGATTATGGACGTCCATATGCCGAGCACGTAGCTTTCATTCAAATCGACACGTTGAGTTAGCGCAGCTACGAGAACACTTTATCACTACAAAGAATAAAAAGGATACGAATATAAATGAATTGAAGTAAGTATTTTTCTGTTCGGTTGACTCAAGAGAACTCTACACAGTTTAATCTTACGTTTGTACGTTTGACATTTTATAATATAAAATAAATTTTATTCATATAGGTAGGTATCATAAAAAAATTGTAGCCCTGTTTGTATAAAAAATGTAATTCTGGAATCACAATTTACGTAAACCAAGGCCAATCTTTAATACTTATCACATAGTAACCGTCCCAACAAGACTGTATCCATTTTCCATTCAATAAAAAGACATGAGAACGTCCCCGTGAGACGGTAAACATAAATATTTATTGTTGTAAATTGTTTGTTGTGCCAGAAACTGTCTACAAATGTTTCCTTTGGGACATTCTCACGTCTAATAACGTACATGTTGTGTAAAATATAACTATAGGAAGTTTTACATTATGTACATAGATTATTCGTAACTTTTTATTAAGGTATTTTGTATACCTATGTATACACATAATACACATAGGTATGGGTCATGGTCATGGTCATGTGACAGACATTGGTACACTGCTGGACCGGGTCTCCTCTCATATTTGAGAGGGATTTAGACCATAGTCTACCACGCTGGCCAAGTGCGGATTGGTAGACTTCACACACCTCAGAAAATATTATATATTTACTTTATAACATCTCTAAGGTGCGCAAGTTTCCTCACGATGTTTTCCTACACCATTATAGCGAGTGATATTTGAATTTTTAATTATGAAACGCACATAACAAATCAGAGGTGTGTGCCAATATCGAACCCAGACCTCCCGAGTGAGAGGCTGAATTTCAAACCACTAGGCTATCACTACGAGAGACATAGACCAACTTTTTGTGAAAAAATAATTCGTTTCCACGGAAAAACACGTTTTAAATCAAACTGCTTACTGGAAAATCGACCGTAGTTCATTACATCAATTATTATATTTTAAATTTTCTAAATTTTTTCTGTGTATTAATTTGAAATGCGTACAGTGAAGGAAATTTCCCAGTCAAATCTGGAACAAGGTATTTAACCACTAAAAATATCAGAAAATACATATTACCTCCATTGCCATAATATAAAGCCGTACGTAATAGGTTCCCAGAAAATTTTATTGGCAAATTTGTCAAATACGAATGAAGCTTCTCAATCTCCCGAATCATTACAGCACGCGGGGAACCCTGAAATGCAAATCCAATCTATCGTCATTTCAGTGATGTTTTACGGAAGTCGGTACAAGCTTAGCGGAAAGTGTGAAATTGGCTTGGGTATATCAACATTATTTAAAAAGATAACCTACATATATTTCCTGATCGGATAATGTTATCACGACATTTTTTGAGGAAAAAATGGTGCCGTAGAGCAGTAGAGGTGTGTGGACGAATTTACTAGCAAAAATGTTACATTATTTATTATTCCAAATTGACCGATAGAAAACACTATAAGCATAAATTATCAGCTTCAGTTAATTCAAAAAAAAATTAAAGATTACAAAGGAAAGAAAATTATGACGATCGTTTCAAATATTCTATTATAAAATGGATTTTAATTAGGTGTGTACATTATTATTGAAGTAGAATATTTAATTCTATTTCTTAAGTTTGTACATTAAAAAAATTTAAACTTGAAATTATAAGTACTTAAGAAAATTAGTTTTGGTTACGCCTTGCATTACCTACAGATACAAACTGGAGACAAATACCATTAAAAACTTTAAAAACCAAGACAAATACCCAAATTTATAAAATACAATAACAACTTTCTCTACACATCTATTTATAAGATTAATAGTTTCAACCTACAGGTACACAAAATACATAAATTTTATTCTGTTGTATTTTTATTGAAAAGTTTGTTAACGCAATATTCCGATCCCTATCGCATCACAAAGGGAGGATAATATCGTGGATATTGGGAAACTTAGAGCAGTGTTTCTGTGTACGAACGTGGCTGATATACCCGAGACGTTCAGTATTTGCTGAGAGCGGAGATTGCCTTATGTCAACTACTAATCGTATGGATATATCTATGTGCGTTCAATTTACTATCAGAAACAATGTAACTTAAAACTATGCCTGTGAAGTACATTTGTAACAGTTTCACACTTAGCTACTAAGTATACTAGATATCTATTTGCGAATAAATTCAAAGAAAGCATTTCTAACCAATTAAATTACCTATATCTTATTCAAGGTGATATATTGATAATGCTATAATCCTCCATGCTGAGTTTAATTGTTGCAACACCGCCTTCGCGGCTGCTATACAGCTGCTCAGCTGTAGCGAGCAGCTGTATACCCTTAACGATGAGTGAAAACTACATATCACCCGTTGTACTGTGCATCGCACCTACAAAATGCCGATCGGCATTTTTGTGTGTGCCGCGCGGCGAGTTGTTTTGAGCAATAAATAAATACCAAATAATTTGTGTTTCACTGCACACCCGTTATTCTTTAAAATATAGGTACTTACAGTTATAGATGAGCAAAGACAATAATAGGTACTTGGGTATTTTATTCTTACGTATTTGACTTAATGTGTTAATATGTCCATAAGCAACATTGAGCACTTAACGTCTGATAAACTTGAAATGAGCAACCTTGAAAACTTTACCTAGAGATAGTACAAAGTGTACAATATTTTGTGGGATGTATGAAGTCTGCCAAGCCGAACTTAAACAGCAGTGTAGATTATGACTTAAAACCTTCCCATTATGAAAGGGGACCCGATTCTAGTACTGCAAAAAAACGACGTCAACACGTTCACGTTATACTACATAACAAACATGTAGACAAGGCTTACCTGTTCCAATAATCTTCAGTGTCGTAGTATCACAAAGCGGATGCTTTCGCTACAGTCCGAGTCATTGCTATCTCTGTGCCCATACGGTTGGAAGCGCATTCCTTACCGCGCCTTAATTCCCCCCGCATCATTTGCTTTCCAAAGCAACTCGTGTAATTCTACTGAATATAAACGAAGTTTCCCTCGTTCTATGAATAACATTTACTAAGAACGCAATTTGCATTCATTGGACCGTATTGTTATGTATTGCATAATTAACAACGATCATTTTATTCACCCCTAATACATTAACAAGTTTTGTATAAGTATAAAAAAATCAGTAAAAAATATAAGAAATCACAAAAATTTGTTGAATTCAATGCAAAAAACTATCTTTTGTTATCATCACATCACGCTTAAATCTTCTTGAAAGCCAAAATTGCTTGTCTGAGTAATGTCCTCCTTTTATTAACACCTGAAAATATGGCAGGAGAAAAAGGAGCACTCTTGATGAAACCAAAACGATATTATGTGAATAAGACGAACGAGATTACCTGTGATATCCCCTCAGGAGAGATTTATTTATATGGAAGACAGATGTTTTGTTACCCGACCACTGTTAATGTGAAATTTTTTATAAACTTTTATTTAACTTCACTTGTTGCTTATAATGTCTAAAGTAACGTAATGAAATTTAGTACTTGTGTATGTACCAGTGACGATGCAATATTAAGGAGACCTAGACATAATACTCCAACCGGGAGCGTCTGCCGACCACCAAGTCCTCAATAGCTGACAGCAAATACGTACATATGTATGTATATCGCGAGTAGGGTCGTTAATCTTGTCTTGACTATTAGACCTTAAGTGATACTCGAGGTGTATTATTTATTTATTTACATTGAAATAATATTTTTATCGTAAAAGTAACATGTAAGTCACTCAACATTTAATGGTCATTGCTGACCATATACGACTGTCTTATCTCTATAGGACGGATGTTTACCGGACATCGGCCACAGATGTATTACTGACCTCAATACTAAGTTACAGTAACTGTTGTCTCAGTCTGTTTGATTATCACAGTCGCCAAACTACCACACACGATTGCTTAGCGCAAATATAGGCACAGTACCTACTTCCGCATCCAAATGCTGAAAAAAGGATTGTACATTTTTTCTAATGTAAACCCGTACAAAGAGTACAATATTAGGTAAACGTCATTGGCTAGATAAAACTTTTGCCACCAGTCGTGAAGTGGCAGAAGGTTATGGGCATCCCGTGCATCGAAGAACTGATTTAAAAACGGCTGATGTTAAAACCAGCTATTACATAATAATAAACATTGTTAAATGTCTTAAAGACCGTTGAAGAACTTATTTTAAAGAACTGTTCAAAGGCCTTCGTTTCATGTAACTTAATTCATTTTGTTAATTTAATAATCTGCAATTTTACAAAAATAAATAAATAAATAGGTTTTACCTGCCTTGCGTAATGAGTTTTTTTTTCGTAGTTGGTTATGAAATTTTAATGACCAATGTAGCTGAAAAAGCTTACCAGATACCAGTTTAATATAGTTTTCAAAAAAAGCTTTTCATAAAATAATGTTTATCAGAAATTAAATTCAACTAGAGAGAACATTTCGATGCTTACAACAATATAACTTATAACGTTAAATCGAATCATGATATGTACAACAAAATACATAGGTATAAACGCTGAATGTTATGGCAACATTCAATTAAGGAGAAATAAACGAAAGCTGAAACTTTTCTGCACAATTTTCCTGTTATCATAAAGTAAATGAATATTTTCCGAGAACTCGAGATATTACAATTTAATAAATAATAAAGATAAGATCACGTTATGTTTACCTTATCTATACAAGTAGTATACAATAGATACAGTATACAAGTAGTAGTAGTGGTATACAAGTAGATAGATAAATTATATTCTTAACATTCTAAGCTTTTGTCATATCTGGGAAATATAGTTTATGGCACTCAATACTATCGTCAGTATAATCACAAGATGCTATCCTAACGTAAACAAATCATAGAAACATAGCCTAGTATAAAAATATTTTTTCAGGACATGCGTAGATCACGTTACAAAGAACACCGTTGAATAAGGAATTTCGAGGCATGAATTATTCACGAGAGAACTGTTACCAACATCGAACAACTGTACCAATAATTTAGAATTATACAAAAACACCAATTTTATGTATGAGAACAAGTGATACGAGTTACAGTATATAAATGAGGCAAGGATATTGTAAAAAAAAAACAGAAAAATCTACGGATTGATTAAACACCATTTTTCATGGGCAACGTTTATTAATTTGGTCTACTTATGTAACTATATTAAATATCCATTTCCAAAATCTGTAACCTGTAACCTACCTATGGACTAAATATAATATACCATTTTCATATACTTACATAGTAACAGGCGGTAAATGGAGGGACCATAATGTGAGACAAATCAGTATAAATAAACAAATATACTTACTGAATGTCTCAATATAAGTAAGTATATATTATAATTTTGTGCAAAAAAACAAGCGCTTTCAAAACAGCTTAGCTTTCATATTTCATATAATTTTAATCCACCTCCAGCGATTTTACATTTGCTTTGAACTGTGAAAGATGAATGTAAACATTCCATGAAATGCGAAACGAAATATGAAACTTTATCCTCAAGTACAGTCCAATAAGGAAATGAGAATCATGTACATCAATGAGCAACATTCAGCTCTGAAATAGCAATCAAAACCTACGAAAAAGAAGTGAAAGGGGAATGTACAGAACACTCGTTACCATAAAAGCTACATTAAATGTTTATATTTCTTACAATTATACCCTATTACTTATCGTGTACAAGGTAAATAAAGGATCGCTGAATGCATTAAGCTATTTTAATTTCACAACTTTCCTTTTAGGCTTCGTCGCAATCGAGTAGACTCTACGTGCAAACTGCAAACTTCGTCTGTATACGGACTTTACTTAACTAATCAAATAACTCCTGCTAATTACATCTTAGGTAGGTATTCTAGTTAAATATACGAGTATGTATATGCATGCGTATACAGCCCATTTCGACCACTCCTTTGTCTTTATTCTCTAAGTGTGGCGCTTTTATGTATAAACGTGGGTACATTCACAATGGACAAGAATAAGGATACGTTCACGTAGTGACAGTTGATAATAGACAGCATGTTAGTTTTTACCAGTTCCCTCCCTTACATTGTAATTCAGTTAACCAAACATGCTTACAGGATAGCGCTACTAGACTAAGCCATAAGCCCGTTACGTACCTAATTAGAGTTCATATTCAGCAACCACTATATTGAGTTTCAATATTATTCATGTAGCATTTTTCATCCAAGTTTAAGTTGTATTTGCGGAAAACAATGGAAATCGGTTTCCTATTACGATTTTGTCTGCGATATTGATGATACTTTTAAATGGGTTCTTATAACGAAGCATATGATTTATTCATGTTCTCCAAGGTGACGTAAAGTTGAAAGTCTTTAGGTTTCATACCGTATAATAAATGAGACCATAACGAAGGCGACGTCTAGTGCCTACGCATCGCTGTTTTTCTGTAATGATACAATCTAAATTATATTACAATCACCAATGCTGTCTTTGTGTCTTTTTGTAATTCACCTATTTTCTTAGATTAAGTACATACAATACACTTATGTACATAACTGCAAATGTGCTTATAATGTAGAAAATGTTAGAATTAGAACTCATGGCGCAAAATAGGACTAAGTAAGTAACATCTTAGATAATACAAAGTATTTAAATATTTTATTTTTAACGCAATTCCACGGACTGAACGATAGACGAACTCTACCCAAGAACAAATAATATCCTGTAGGTACCCTAAAAAGAGCACGATGAGCGAAAAGGGGACAAGATCAATAACGAACCAGATTGCGAACTAACAAGCTCACAATTACAAAAGACGACGTTTATTTTGTTGTGTTATCGTAACTTCGTATGATACCTGTCACAAATGCTTTTCTATGCGAAGAGTCGCATTGCTGAACGCATCGCAATGTATTTACATCTCTGCAAACGTGTTTTATACCAAAACACAGCAACACGTTCAGTGCCGTTAGACAGAAGAAAATCATTCACAAATCAAATACAAAGAAATACAGTACATGTTCTTAAAAGCATTAGGTATCGTTAAAAATGTGTATTATACTTTTTAAATCGTTCATATACTATTCAGTACACTCGTAGCTTCTAAACTATAATGATTTTCCTATTTCATACCTACTGGTCCTTCGTTGAAATTGTCCCAAAGGTAAATATTATTATGACCAATAAACGAACATTTCTTTTAATTTTTTTATCTTTTTAGAGTTATAAATCAATTCGTCATTTCTAAATATTTTAACTAAAATCATTGTGACTAATTAAAAGAGGATTGATTTAATTTAAAATGTACAATTACAAAAATTTAATTTCAGTCAAATTTTCAATATTTTAACATGTTGCAAATTGTAAACATTGCTCTGATTTTTAAAAAATACTGTGTTGTTGTTGGTGGGGTATCAGCGGCTCGCTTGTCGCGATTACCGTTCACCCTTTACTCTTGATTTCCACGTCGCTTACCAATGTGAAGATATTTTCCGCAGTAAACCGATTATGAATATCAATGTAGTTCCGACATGTTACTCCGCACTCCTGTTTAATCAAATATTAAATTAAATTATCGTACGCTAAATACACTTGTATGTGAAATTTAATTGTTTTACGGCAAAAATTGTACGGCAAAGTGATGAAAATAAAAAAATGTACTTAAACTCAAGCACATGCAAGAGGTGGTAGGTATCTGCTTCTCAGTGTATAACAAAACTTACTGGTCCGAAGAATGTTTGCATCCAACTTTGGTTCATAACACATAGACTTTTGTCCGCCACACAATTTTTAATGATGAGTTTAGCACCAGTCTGTAAATATAAATGAATATCCATGTGCTTAACTAAATTAAAAATAATGTAATTAATTAGTTGGTGGGAAACATTACAGTGAGAATAAACACATATTATTCGACTTTGAAATGAGTATATTAATGACCATAATACAAACATATTGCTTCACTCGTTACCATCCCTTAAAATTACGCAAATTTTTCTAACCTTAATAGGGCTGCCTAGCCATTCTAGTCGGTCGCAGGACAAAAGAGGTAAGGTGGTCCACCGGCAATTGGAGTCCTTAATAGCATTAAGCCTAATTGGCATGCGGTCAGCTGGTCCGGGGACGGCCTCTGGTGTGTAACGTACGTATAATGGGACCGCCTATAACCAATATACATTTTTATTTAGATATCTTTATATACCAATGTTTAATGACAATTAAATTCTATGATAAAAGCTTATCACAAACCTCAGGTTCCCCATAATTTTCAGCTCTTAATAAGAATTCGTCTCCATATTTCATTTTTTCGCCGTGTAATGTTTCATCCGCTACACTGCGCGACAAAATTAGGTAATCATTTAATATATACTCGTATCCTTCAATAAATTTAACGCCAGAAAAACATTTTTTTTACAATATAAGAGTACATGATAATGTGTCGGTTTTTAATAATATGTACATATAACAATTACACGAATATTATTTAAAACCATTGTTTGCGCAGCTCCGAATAGCACAATTGTACTACGTAGTCAGGTACCGATGCCTGTCCTTCATTTTAAGCACTCGTACTTTATAAAAAAAAAAACCAATAATATTATTAACATAATCAAGATACCAAATTAACATAGGGTAGTGTTTTAACCTGAGTATAACAAATGTATTCCGACAGCATGGTGTGGTAATAGGAGAGAGAGTCATGAGGCAGCCATCGCTGATGTTTTGCATATAGTCAACCTGCCGCTCACTGACAAGGCTTGACAATGCCAGTCCATAATGTGGCTTTCCGTCGTCTGTTTTTCCTTTAGCTAAGAATCATTATATACTATGATTTCACATAATATAGAATTGGTTGCCTATTATATGTATATATACAATAAAGCACAAAAAACATATAACAAATAGATAAATAACAGTTAGATAGGTCCTACCTGGCATATCGGAAGCGACTAGTTGAACATTATATCCAAATAGCGCATAGGTACCACTTATAGCAAGCGGTCTCTGAAATCGAATATCGAAAATACAAAGGTTAATCAGTTTACTTATAAGATAAAATTCCTGTAATAACCCATGATTGAAATATAAATGTGTGTCAAATTAAGAAGCAATAAATGAGTAAATGTTAAAAATACGAAACAACAAAAAGTTATTAGTAAAATTCTTATGATAAACTTAAAGAATTTTTAAATATCTCACCTCCTTCAAAAGATTACTGAAAAGAGTCCGCGATCTTTGTAGCAACAATTCTCGCCTGTCTCGCTTTCGCAAAAAAACTTTGAATTCGTACTGTTTGACAAACAGAAATTAAATCCTTATATGTAGTATAAAAACTATTGTTATAATTTTAAGTTACGTTTTGTAAAACCTAAAATAAATTTCATATTCTGATATGCCTTTGACTTTACTGTAGTCGAATTATTTACTTGCAGTTCTTGTAATAAAGATACCGTATACATGACCCGTATCTTAAAATGTTGTTAAGTAATTACCTCATTTTTTAGTCTTTCTTCACTCCAGTTACCAACAAGCACAGTGTTACTGTAGGTCATACCTACTCCAAATAGAATTGAAATCAAATGTAATGTGACAATCTTAAATTATTGATGAATATTAGTAATTGATAGAAAAAAAATTGTATGAAATATACCAACATAAATAACAATACTAGGAATATAAGGTATAAGATAAGTAACAATATTATGAAAACCAATGACAGCGACGGTGAACCGTTTTTTATGACATTTAAACTCGCTTGAGAGGTACAATAGATCTAGTTTATTATGAATATTTAAAACTCAACATCAGCATTATAAACTATAGTAATATAAACTAAACATAAACTGTAAAGATCACAATAGTTATATTTACAATAAAAATAAAAAGTTGAACATCAACTGAATTTTCTGTTTTGAGGACTCAGAATAATATGAAACCTAATAAAAAGAAACATTAGATACCTACATACACTACAAACCATTACTAATATATTTTTGTCTGTGGCGTTTTTTTAGATTCATTTAGATAGAAACTATAATACTGAAGAAAAGAAAATAGCCTAGAAAATAACGTAATAACTGGCCTCCTGGTCGAGTGGTTAGAAGACCCTGACTGCAAAACCGGAGGTCGTGGGTTCGATTCCCACCCAGGACAAACATTTGTGGGATGAGCACATTTGTTTGTTCTGTGTCTGGGCGTACTAAAAATATCTATATAAGTACCTACTATATTGTATGTATGTTTATCAGCTGTCCGGTCACCGTAACACAGGGATTAAATTGCCTAATTTGGTATGAGATAGCCGTGTGTGGAATTGTCCCCAATTATTATAATTTGATTATAGCGAATAAGTAAATGAGAATGACCTTGACATAAGCACGTTCCGTGTCGACGAGCTCCATGAGCACCTTGCGGAGCTTGTCGGCGTCGGAGAGGTGCCGCGAGGGCGTGACGGCGGCGCTGCTGCTGCCCGTGGGGCTGCCGCGCCGCGTGTCGCCCGGCGACCGGCACCACCCCGTCACTTGCTCCGCACTCTGCCGCACACGCACACCCCCACAATTCTATATTTATGCACCGGTTAATGCGGCGCTCGGCTAGATGTGGCGGTTATCTTTTTTTAATGTTACTTACAATCATTTAAGATACTCATTAAAATGTTAATGTACCGAACAGGAATATATGTATATATTGTGTTGCACAAAAATCAAATGTGGCCACATCTAGCGTAAATTAAGCAACTAAACCATTCTAATGATGAAATGAGTGCATGAAGGCAAATAGCGATCTAGATATTGTATGTACATTTTTTTTATTAACATTTTATTAGCTAATCTAATGCTAGCTGTTTATTTAAGCCAAATGTGGACGTACTGTTAATTGCAAATATGAAAGTACCTACTTATTCCTAAAATAAAATCTCGATTTTATTAAAAAGTGTCCTTTGAAAAAAAGGCATGAAATCATTTGAAAATACATACATGCTTATGTTTTATCGCGTATGTCATAGTGGTATACCAGTATTGATGAATTTATAATCAAGTTACATAAAATTTGTACAAGCTCGCCTTAAGAGAGTTAATTAGATGGTTAAATGATTCTTAACTTTTATTGCATTTATCTAAAGTATTTAAAGTAATTGTTGTTTATGTTTAAGGCTTTGTGTTAAATACTAATTAATATTCTTTAAATATGTTTTTAATAATGAAATGTCCTCTAACTGAAAATATAAATAAATAAACAATAGCTTATTATACAATGGTCGACATTTTCGAAAGTTTTCTAAGTAATTAGAGGTTTAACTAAAAGTATTAATTAAAGGTACCTTGAGAAGATTCTCGATTTCAAAGGAGTTTGTTCTGGAGCTAACTTTTGGCGGGCCCGTGGTTGCAGAGTCACCTTGCGTGTCTGTTTCAGCGGGGCTGTACAGCTCCTTACCTAGATATTGTGTTACAGATTAAATAACCCTGTTGTAATGTAGATACAAATGAAAGTCGTTATAATATTATATATTTATTAACCACCTACGTGATATAAGGTATATATGTAGATCAAATTAATTACAACACTGCAGCACAAAGCTTCGATCCAATTAGATTTACTATCATTTAATTCGTAGGCATTGACATGGCGAGCGCACAAATAGATTGATTTTCGGGATAACCCCTAATAGGTGCTCGTACATCTACAGGTATAACCGCCATAATTGAGTAATTTCGGTTGATGATTTTATTATGTAGGAAATAGATATCAACAAAATAGAGTCGTGCCAACGTAACAACATAGTTATATTCGATCGATACGATATTAAGACCTTATTATCGTTGTATAGACCAAGACTCTTTTTCCTTGATGAAGTAGGTCAGATACTGGCAGATGGGGGAGTCATCGAAGCCGACGCGTATGTACATATGATGGGAGTGATGAATGTAAAGTAGTACGGCAGGTTTGGAAGGATCGAGATATTTGACATTAGATAATTTTTACCTACCTCATTGGAGACTTGGCGTGACGATATAATAACAATAATTATAATTTTTGTAATACGTGCGTTTGCTCTTTTTCAGTCATGAATCTATATAAACACGACTGCGCATTACTATAAATCGCGCAACACGATGTTTATAAGAAATAAAAATTATAATATTCTCAAATCACTAATTGCCGTTTAATTGAACTGTTGGCTCTGTGCTCGGAAATATCCGTCTCAGCGGACACAAGTATATTATAAATCAGAACTTTATTAATTAAACTTGTAGGTACATGTATAAATACAATATATATAAATACAAACTTTATATGACTATGTATATCATATAATAAATAAAATAATAACTATACGAAAACGATAAGCAATTAGAATGAAGGGACAATCATAATTTATGTATGTACATAAATACATTTCTTCGTTAGCATTTTTCAGAATGGGTAACATCCAACGCTGCCGAATATAAAAAACCGAATAGCAGTTAATTGAAGCAAATTTTTAAAAAAATATGTATCAGTGAGACAATTTAAAATTTCATGTAGAGGCCAGTTTGTTGTAAGAAGTGACACAATGAGGTTTTTGGTTGAGGGAAGTCAACATCAGGCGCAGGCAAACAGCCTACGGAAAGGGTCACGACCTTTATTTGGAGGCCGTGGTGAGTACTTCGCCATCAAGTTGGCATAAAAACTTCGCCAGTTTCATTTAAATAAAAAAAATTAAGAAGTTTCTAATCATGACGGACGAGGTAAAAGCAAAATACTGTAACTGTAAAAAATTATTCACTTTTATATTATTCGTTAACATAAAGTAACAATTTCAGTTACACAATGAGGAGTTTCCATTGTGCGCAAAAAGATGGAAGACAATTTTGTTATGTCGTTATAAGAACACGTCAGAGGACAGGTTAATGGTTTTCGCGCGCGTGACAGGCTGCGTTCGCCTTACACGGGTCAATTTATTGGCTGACTGCCTCTATTACTCTTATAACATGAGTTTCTTTATTAACTTGAAATTTTGTAGCTCTATTATTTTGCAGAGTAACATTTGATCGTTGTTGGATATTACGTGTTATTTTTCAATTAGACGTACGCGGTAACCTCATGTAGGTCCGCATACGTTAACGTGCTTGGTGAAGTGAAGAAACCAATAACTCTAGTTCTAAATTGAAATCGCTTACAAATGGTTGTTTCGGGCGGTTTACGAAGCGACCCGAATAGAACGTGAATTAAATTTAATTGGAGAACAAACATACTCGTACCTACGTGTGACTACACGTCAAACCAATTCAATATCGTAATTGGGTTTGATGTCACAGACGGCCCTACTTTCGACTGTACTAGTGCGCACATCGGTAGCTTCGTCCCAAATAACAACTAATAAAGCGGATAAATTTAATATTTTTCATCCTATTGCTATTAAATATGTTACAAAAGCAGGTAGGTACTATACGTATATACGTACAATGTGTGCATTCAATAACCAATAGTAACTTATATATGTAGTCTACGTTAAGTCGAAATAGGTACACAAAATAAATAAAATAAATGAGCCTATTCTTAGACACAGTATCAGCTTTAAAATAGGTTTGCCACCTTGATTTAACGATAAATGATGTAATATTTAATTGATTGATGATAAAATACGAGACTAGCAGCTAATCTTCCTTATTTTTAATAGAACCAGAACGGTTACAGAGCAAAATTAACTAAGGAATTATGTACATATATTCGATTCTGCACAACAACGCGAATCCGTGTATTCTTTTAAATATGTACGTGTATTAGAAAAATTAGATGATTTGAGAACAAATCTAAGTATGACGGCGGAATAAAAATAGTAAACAAGTATTTCGTTTATAATAATAATATTATTGGTTGTAAAGTAATTTATTCGGTGACACGCATGCGGAGTATATGTATGTATGTATATCAGTAAATTAATTTATACGTGATATTATTTACCCATAGGTATTCGTTCAATAACACTGTGAATTATATAGATTTCAGTTTAATATTTTAAATCTTCTTGTTAAAAACTTCACCCAGAGATATCGTTAGAATGGTTTTTGAGGAAATATTTGTATTTATAAAAACAGTTCGATTAGGTTAGATAAGAATTTTATTCATCCGAGCAAGGCTCGTCGCCTGATTGTTATTATTATTACATATTAACAGAATTGCTCGTGTCAGCTGTTATTTAGTTAGTTAGTTATTTTACCGCTATTCATTAGATTCACCATAAACACAGGCATATTTATACATATGTCTACGGCGCTCTTATTACGCAGTAACCTACTATTGGCGCAGTAGTAGGTACTTAAAATCTGTGCTATTTAAAATATCTAATGCGTAAAAATATACAAGACGCCCACAACGCAATTCTATTCACTTTTGTTAGTACATATTTACTCTTCTCGATTTACATATATGGGCCATTTTATGTGTGATTTCGCCAAATACAAAAGTGTGATTGTTTATTGAAGCAGTCTCACATAATTTACGTACCTACATCCCTACTATCCCTACTATCCCTACTAATCCCTACTTCCCTACTAATATTATAAATGCGATTGTAACTCTGTCTGTCTGTCTGTC
>DWGJ01001041.1:0-22647 GCA_018246895.1 Aspitha aspitha aspitha
CACAGACAGTCCTA
This sequence comes from Aspitha aspitha aspitha, assembly GCA_018246895.1. Lineage (NCBI taxonomy): Eukaryota > Metazoa > Arthropoda > Insecta > Lepidoptera > Hesperiidae > Aspitha > Aspitha aspitha. The sequence continues at coordinate 15 of DWGJ01001041.1, forward strand.
TCCTATCGTATCGTATCGAAGAAGGGCCTTAATTCGTGCTTCTCTTCGAAAGAGAGACAGCCCGGGAAACGGCTAGGTCAGAAACGACATTCATTGACTGTTAGGCGGTACGAAGTTCGCCGGGTCAGCTAGTAAATTATACAGTACCACACCGATATAAAACCACGATAACCTCAAATTTAAAAAAAATATGTAAACACAGCGGTAGCAAAAGCAGTTTTTCAGTATTTTTAATTAATTTAAAGATAATTACTTTTAATTTTGTTTATTTTGTTTATTTATTTATTGCGTAAATAAATAGCGTACATTTTATATACGACCAATAACAAAATATGAATTATTTGTAATACGAAAATATTTATATGTGCCTATATGAAAGGAAAAATCTTTTGTAAAAATATTCTCTTAAGTAATAGCAGCATAAACATAGCGTATACTAATTGTTAGACGGCTTCGAGCTCTTTATTTATAAGACGAAAAATCTACGTATATATTTATTATCTGTAATTTTATATAGAAATAAACAAAGAAGTACCTAATAATGAAATCAAAGTATATAAAATCAGACAGACATTTATATAAATGCGTTATATACATTCTATATAATTGGAGCCTCTGGTAATCTGGTAATCTTCAATCTATAAAAATTACACATTTTAATGATTTATAGCCATTAGGCGATATCTTTTTACGTAGGTATTTATGTAAATATGTAAAGGCTTCAGTGAGTAGTATTCGCACTTTTGTCGCGTGGATTGCAAGTATCAATCATAATATTAATGTCGACAAGTGGACCAATACAATCTTATCTTTATAATACTCTTTATTTCGTATCGCAATTATTGTTATTAATTTGTTCAATGTTGATCCAACTCAGCTGTGCCCATAGATCGCGCGGCGAATAGAAATGCCACTCGAAATGAATATTTGTTTCGTTTGAGTTCGTTGAATCTATATCTATACTAACTTTATAAAGCTGAAGAGTTTGTTTGGTTGAACGCGCTAATCTCAGGAACTACTAGTTCCAATTGAAAAATTATTTTTGTGTCGAATAGTCCTCTTATCGAGGAAGGCTATAGGCTATGTAACATCACGCTATGACTAATAGAAGTGGAGCAGCAGCGAAAAAGCATTAGTTTATTTTTCCGTTTTCGATGTAATTTTGTACAGTAATCATAGCGTGACTTTCCTAAAAAAGTTTTTTAATAGATAGTTCCCCAAATGCCGCGAGTGAAACCCCCACGGTATCTTTTAAGTTGTATCAAATAATAGATGTGTACAATTTTTTATTGAAATCGGTTCAGTGGTTTTGGAGATTTTCGCAAACTAACATCGCGACACAGGGTTTTAATTATATAAGAGATAAGTATAACATGTAAGTATCAATGTATTAAAAAGTTACCTACCAAATAAATATTCATAAAGCGTACGTGCAATTTTTATTGATTTTATCCGATCCATCCGATTTTATCGTATCATTACGCAAAATATGAGGCGATAGATTTATTATTCGTCAAGAGACCAAACTGATTACCTTAAAAAAAATTGTCACGCAATATCTATACATACTTGTAGATACCTATAATAAAACTGTAGAACAGTTCAATTCTGTACATTGAATAAAAACTAAAAATAATACCGATAAGGGTCTTCATATTGATATCAAAATGTTTAATTAATAATAAATAAATAACTAGGGACTATTCCACGCATGGCCGTCTGACACCAAATTAGGCAATTTAATGCCTGTGTTATGGTGACCAGACAGCTGATAAACATACATATATACATACGATATAGTACTTATATATGTAGATATTTTTATTACCACCAGACACAGAACAAATGTGTTCATCACACAAATGTTTGTCCCGGGTAGGAATCGAACCCACGAAATCCGGCTTTGCAGCCAGGGTCTCTAACCGCTCGACCACGAGGCCAGTCACATATAATTGAATTCCAACATACTCGTAACTTCCTGGTTAGATGTAAACAACGCCAATGTATCTATATCTTTCCCGAGCGTTTATTGTTCTTTGCCGCTTATATAAACCTAAAGATAAAGGAAGTATTCATTTCGAAATATCCATAAGCGCGGTAGACAAAACTTTTTAACTCTCACATTATAAGATTCAAGGGATTCCTCATGGCTGTTAGTACCGATTTCTTTTATGGCCGTTTGTAAAAAGATTATTGAGTCTACTTTTAATTAAAAGTTTTTGTTTAATGAGACAGTTGTTTCTATCCCTTTTCCGCGTTGAACCTCAAACCAAAATTTTTCATGACTAAAACTTTTAAAGGGGCACTACACTAAAGTTTAGAGGCGGTAACTGTACGTCAATTAAAACGAAGTTTAATTTCTTATTAGATTGTAAATTTTTTTGTTTAACCACAATAAAAAATATATTTTAATCAGATAAATATAATTCTGTCTATGGATATGTTTAATAAGTGATGACTTAAATATAAGCACACATACTCGTATAATATGTGTATAAAGCTGAATATGGTAATGCATTGCAACAATTGCAAAATTACTGGTCCTAATTTAGCTTATTATATCTCGCTATAAAATAAAGTGAACAAAGAACAGTAGGACAAAAACAATTTTTGTTTTACAGGACTGTGTGCCGGTGGTCCAGTGTTTACTGAACCTGATAGATGAGTTAGGATTACGGGTTCGATGCCCAACCCGGACAAATATTTGTGTGAAGAATATGTATGTTTTTATCCCAACATTTCCACGGGATCGAAATGTACGCAAGTAACATCACGCGGCACAGTTGTTATAAATAACGTTTGCTCTTGAAAATATCAGTACATCTCGCTGTAATATCAATGAAACGTTAGAAAATACAAGATACATTTTCTTCACAGAAACACAAGTAGCATCTAGTAGGTACCCACGTTGTTTTTCTAATTAAATGGATGCAACCAAAGTGCATTGCACTCGCTGTGTTCACTGAGAATACCATATGTGATATTCATATGTTCTCCCGCAAGGTAAAATTTTTCAACTATCCAAACACTCATCTTACATTTAACATTCCCTCATTAATTTGAGATTCCGTTGAACTACGCTGCAACATTTTAAAATATCATTCTCTTGCAACTTGAGTAATAACCGAAAACATCGCTAAGCCACTAATATCAAAATTTGCTTCGAGATACATTGTAATGTTAATTTTTTTGTGAACTATTAATTAAAGTTCGTCAACGCTGTTCTGCTGCCGGTCACTTACACCTTATAAAATTCCAGGTGCATTCTGAATTCGGATGAGTGACCGCCTCTGGCACATTTTCAAAACAATTTCCGTGCTTCGATGATCACGTGAAACAGTTGGTCCCAAATGTTTTTGTTGGGTAACAATCGTTAAACTCTAAAGCTTTAAGATGGCTGAAAACACCCGACAAATAGTCGAGCCTCATGTTACCTTCATACATTGGAATAGCTCACTGGAGTTCTCAGAACAGTTGAAGAGGTAAACTTAGACTGGACAATTATATTATCTATTAAATGAAATGTCACCAGTATGTTTAAATTATGTTATTATTTTTTAATGTACCTAATAGAATAAACCTTCTGTCTTCGCTTCAAAATAATTTGTTTTAAATAAACTAACTTTAGCTGAAGGAAAATATTTCATACTAAGATTTTACCTATACTGATTGTTAACAACACCCATTAGTCATTGACCTCCAGCGAAAGAGTTATTGCAATAACAAATTTCATTATCCACCCTGCAGAATGCATATTCTAATTTTATGTTCTCACGTTTAGTGCCAAGTTAAAGGCGATCTGCAAACACTTTTACAGCTCTCGTAAAAGAATTTAGCGACAGTCATTTATATTCTTACACTCACGTATGTACTGTGTTCGTAAAAATTAGTATAAACAATTTTCTGAGAATAGTTTTATAGTGATACCTATAATGTTGCTAACAAATTGTAAGCAACATGTCGCAAAGTTACCGTGTCGGTTGAAACAGTGTCAGTTGAATGACCTTCACATTCCACTATTGGTCACGACTCTCTTTTTATTGGGATGCTTAAAATATTCTTACTGTATATGTATAAGATCTTGAGCGGATTAATACTGTTAGTATAATAATATAATTAGCACACAGGGCTATCTGTTATATAACAATATAACATCTGTTAATATGTGTTGCGGTTCGAAGGGTGTGGATGCCGGTCCAATTGTATACCAGAGGCGACCATCTTAGTCCTCAAGAGTAGCAAAGCATCTGTAACCGACAGGGTAACTACTAACACTTACTAACTGCACCTACTAACACACACTAACTGGGCTAACACACACTAACATTCCCAATCCTGCAGTCCTATTACTAAAGAATACTCACCAACTAATTCTTATTAACACCTATACTGTGTGAATTTGTGTGTTTCTAATATAACTAACAAAGATTAACGAAAGAACTTTCTTAATCGACTTCGTAACGTCTTTATGAAAATCTGTCAGACACGAAGTTAAATAAATCGTGATTGCACTGTGTATTGTAAAGTGATGCAGAATTGAATTAACAAAGTACATATATAGGTACCTGATGTGATTCGATCATTGGCACGTAGTCGCGCATTAATTTTGTTGACAGTCAGCCAAACAGCTGTTATGGTGAATTTGCAAGAACGCTTATTCTATACAGCATAATCTATAAAGCGTTAACAAATAGGATTGTTTTTACATGATTTGATAAGTTAGAAATGTAAGCAAGCTTTACGTACACCCAATGATTAGCGCTGTATGAATAAGACATTTGGGTGGGTGATCGCTAGGGGCAAATTTTTGTGAGCGCTTCTGTGCTTCCAAGGGTACTTAAAGCAGTTGATCCCGGTTGTTATCGTTAAATTTCATCGAAGCCTTATACTTATTATGGTCGACAAACACAATGCTCAACCAAAACCTAATATCATAATTATACACCATCACATACATATTCACATCACAAGCGCAATTAATTACTTAATATTCAAAATTTTCTCAATTTACATACATATCGAATTCTAAAATAATGTTGCTGTTCCTTTCTTAATACTAGATGAAGTTAATTAAAGTGCGTATTGCTGACGTGTGAAACAAGAAAGTTAAATGGATAATGTTTCTACCCTATTCATTTATTTATTAACCAGTGTTACGACTGCTAGCTTTTCCCCGCTTCAATGGTTAGAAAAAGCTGGTAAAATGGACTCCGTGACATTTTAAAATGTTGACGTGAATTCATGCTTGAATACGTAGCACCTGCCGTGACAGAGAGTAATTATTGACGCTGATAAATTTAGTGAAATGTTTAATCAAGCTGATTCTTTAAGCATTTGAAGATACATTTATTCATAAAAGTAATAATAATTGATATCATTTGCGACAATCCCACGTATGGCTGTGTTTCCAAGTTAAGCAATGTCCTGATAAACATACATATATATGCACTATATACATATTTTTGTTACACGCAGAAAGAATAAACAAATGTGTCCAAACCGAACTTAGGAACTCCGTTCCGTATTCAGGATCTTTAACAAATGTACTAAAAGGCCAGTAGGTTCAAAAAAGTACATACCAGCGTGGACAGCGACATGACATCACTCACTCACTCACTTCACGCTAATTGGTTGAACTTGAAATTCTCATAACACGCTCGTGGCTGGTAAAAGAAACGTTTTCCTTTTACCATAATACAGCGTGCTCCAAATGTGCCGTCTATAACGGCGATATTTATAATCTTCAGACGTCACGGCTATTAATAAGAGGGCTATTAGCGCTTGATGTATCGACTGTCACAACTACATTATTGCTTTAGTCTATGGCCCTTCCGGAAGCTTTCGACGGGGCAAAATGCCGATGACATTGTAGATAATTCCCCGAGTAATTTATCATTCGCCAAAGCCGATAACACGGAAAATCAATATAAAATTGTGGTATATTAATAGTATCGATGATCGTGCAACTTTTTGTTTTTTGTTATAATTAAGGTGTCAAAATATACATAAAAGTAAATTTTCGCTGGTGGCTCAAACGTTAGATGCGTGATATAAAATTCCATTTAAATACGCGAGGCATTCCAGCATAGTCTACTGATTTTAGATACAATTTAAGTTTTAAATTTCATACTGATATTTGACCACCAGGATGCGGTGTTAAAGTTATTATTCTTCAAATTTATTAATCTTCAAGTTTACGTTGAGACATAAACACTGCTAATTAACTCTAACAGCCGGAACTGATGTCTCTTGAACTTTGTCACCACCGATGACCATTCATGAGCCGACTACCATGTTCTTTTTGACTAGATCTACTGCAAATATATCTACATATATTATGAGCATTTTACACAGATTATATTAAAAACAATATTACTGCCTCTAGCAACGAAAGTCAATTTTTGCAAATCCTTAACTGGATGCTACGCTGACATGTACAATATATTATATGATTTACACAGCTTTAGCAGGCTTCAGAAGGGAACAAGATTATAAGGATACGTGGCCAGAATACGAAGCGGCTTAAGTATTGGGGCTACATCAGAAGAACGTTGTTTGATATTGATATGAAAGTCCTTTTGTAATAAATAGCGCGTAATAATAACAATAAACGTTATTGCTAAAAAACATGTAATAGTTACATGTAATATGGAGTAATATGGAGTAAATGAAAATGCGGGGTATCAAAGAAAAATTCGCATTTAATTGTTACAAATCCCACATAACCCGGTCTCTTCCAAGGCACTCGAGTAACTTTGGAAGGTTCGCCCCGTCACCGAAAACAGTACTTGTGTCTAGTGGAATATCATAAAAAGTCAAGTTTCCACTTGAACGGCAGTCCAATTACAAAACCCAATATTTTAGTATCGCCCGCCACTAAAGCCTGTACCGTAAAAAAACCAAAGCGCAATTTATATATAAAAATTGAAGTGGCGAAAGGATTTTCGGTATAAAACGCGCGGTCGCACTATTTACCCGTGACACGCATTTGCGTGCCTCCAAATTTTATGTCCGCATCCGTATTCAGCCTCTTGCTCTACTGACCTTATTTGTTTCTTTCTGTCCCAAAGCTGCATTCCAATTTCAACCTAATACCCTCGGGATAAGACTTCAAAGCGTTCTAATGAGAACGCTGCAACTACAAATCCTTTATTGCGCCGCAACACGAACGATACCAGGTGTGGAATGCTTTTACATGGAAAACATAGAAATTGTTGATGTTTGCTTAGACCGATCCCTGACTTGTGACCGGTTCGGCGCTCGAACATGTAATTGAATATTCGCCTCGTGTTTCAATGGACATCTTAAGCTGCATTTGCTGAGTAAATTGATACTGAATTTAATAAGAACTTCGTTTTTCAATATTATAGGAAGAATTTATAAGAAGAATAATTGTGAGGTGAGCTCGCAGTCAAACGCAAGCCTATCGTATAATAATTAAAAAAAAATTGTCAATCGATAATAAGACAATAACCTTGGTACAAATTTACAACAGCAATCCAAATCCAAAGCAGTCAAAACGTGTGTTTGTGAAATCAAAATTATGTATAAAATTGACAAGACAGTATTTAACACTGCTCATGAAGCATATAACAGTAGAAGTATTGAAGTGTTTATAAAAAATTACATCATGGAATAGATCATGAACATTGACAAAGCATAAGAAAAATAAATCATTGTAACAAGTCAGTGCCTGGTCGAACGGGTAAAGAGGAATCACAAATGTTTGGCCGATTTAAAAATACAGCCCTCACGATTTGCCTACTGGATTCTCAGACATACCACCCTGATAATAAGAGTCATAACAAGGTATTCGCTTAAAGTAGCCGGTACTTTTACATAACTTGGGTACAGACCCTCACGCAGACCCCCATAGTGGTGGGTTAAGCAAACAATTAAATTCACTTTTTTGATATGCTTTATGTGATAATATAATACACTATGATTATATATTACACATTTCTCCGCTGCATGACTAACGGTAATATAGGGCCATGTTTAACATTTGTAAATGAATCAAATTAGTTTTGGGTATAATTAACTGATTAAAATCAGTAAAGGCATACCTTTTTTCAAAAATTACGCCGTGATGAAAATTAGTGATTTTTTGTAATCGTAAGTTGAAGAAGTAAAGTAATCGACAACAAATTCAAATAAATAATGTTCTGGTACTTAAACATTACAACAGCAGCGCATCAAATGACATTGGCTCTAGAAGCCGTTCTAACAGCTCAAAGGCCAGTATTTATCGAGTAGAACGGAAGCATTTAGGTGCGTCCGATTGACTGGGATTTAGTCGAAAATTGCCCAAATGAAAGCTCAATGAACGCGTCAGAGTAACTCGCTGGACGCATTTGTCCACGTCGGGATTGTCCGCATTGCCGTACGGTAGAGCCGCGCGGAGACATCTCCCAATATCGATGTTGTCCTGCAACTGGCAACCCTAACACCAAATGCTATTGTTTTCATTACGATACATTTTACCACCGTCACACCTATTTCTGCCGTAAAGTAGATGTTTTTACAATATCCTGTGTTTCGGTCTAAAGGGTGTGGTTGCCGGTCTAAGTGTATACCAGAGGTGACCATCTTAGTCCTCAAGAGTAGCAACGCATCTGTTTAGGATTATTATAAGGATTAAACTGATTTTATAAATATATTCATGCAAGTAAAATTCACTGCTTGTTGTTCACATATCTTTTTTTATTGACGTATATACAATTGACATATTAAAACAAATAAGAAATAAAATACTTTTAAAAAATTCAAAATTAGAACTGAACAGCATCTGTGACTGACAGGGTACCTAATAACACATAGTATCTACTGGACTAATATCACTAACAGGCCCATTCCCGCAGTCCAGTTACTAAAGAATACTCGTCAATCAATTCTTATTAACACCTTTTACTAACTGAATTCACACTACAGCCCTGTTAGCAGTCGCTTACAGATGTCCGCGGGCGGCAGTGGCCACTTGTGACTGGTGGCTGCTTGTTTGCTACTCTATTCAAATAAAAAAAAAATCGTGATTGACATATCCAGTTTACTCATTGGACTCTTGTTTAATTTTAATTTGTATTTTTTACGTTTGGTTTGTTATCTTATTTCGTACATGTATGTATACCTACCTACTGTTCTATTTTATTATTATTATTAAATGGCATTTTATATTGTCTTTTCGTTACTATTTCATCGACATTCGCTAGCATCACTAATTTTAGAGCTTCTCATCCGAGGGGTTGGATATTCGGGTCATGAAACGAATCATCAGATGCCCTCGTGCCTGTGATTATGCACTTTCCTCTATATGTCTTTCAAAACGACACACTATCACCACGTCTATTCCGAATCCAGATGAATGAAATTCGAAAATCATGTGTCATAAAATTACATGCATGCCTTATTTTTATTACGCGACCTTTGGAAGAAAATACGACTAGTCCATTATTTATTCCTGATCACTTTTAAGATAATCTTCAACATCTTAACATTGTTGAACTTTGTATTCAGAAACATGGCAAACAGGAATGATAATCTTATTCTTCTCCAAGTACGTCCTCATTGAGTGAATCGGCTATCAGCTGGCGTATTCGATCCCTATCTTTTGTGAAGCAATATTTAATGCATTCATGATGGTAATCCACACCCAGGTGTAGTTGTAGCACAACTACTTCGTCCAATTCTATCACCACTGACCTTGATCATAATTATCTGCAAAGCATGTCACTATCGTGCTGGCGTGATAAGACACAAAACCACTCTGATCTGTTCATTGATGTGTTAAACCTTTTACGAATTTTTAGCGAACTTGTGTCCAAGCATATTTTTTTTGGCTCCATGTAACACCATATTTTATTTCGCGAACAAAAAGTGGGTCGAAAAAGATAAAAGTCACGGGCTTCAAAATTACCGGTGCTTAGTATACGGGGGTCATCCGGCAAAACATCTGAAGCTTAGAAAAAATGCCACGTCCGTACAATAGTCTAATGTAATGTGATGTACATATTACGAAGGAAAGTAGATTATCTAGGTACGACCTTTCAGTTCCAGGCCCATCGAAACTTGTAGGATTATTTTTAGTAGCATTTGTTCTGTTCCGTCAGTTTCGTTATAAGATAATTTTGTTCTGATGTATATAAAGTTTGACACGCTAGGAGATTGAAACTTAAAATACAATAGACCGGAGAAAAAAAATATAAAATTGTAAATCATAAAATATTTACAACATTCCAGAGGCAAATTTAAAAGATTTTTGTTTCACAGAATGTTAGAATTAAGAAAAATCCACAACAGATACATACTCTTTATAAAAGGATTGCTCTAGAGATTTTTCTTATAGACACCCATTAAATAAAACATATATCTTTGAGTTTCCCGTTACAATCGGGATCCACAACTGATCCCTCTTTTCTCTCGAACTTACTTCCAGCTGTTTCTATGATGTTTACTAAAAATAAATAAAGCAACTTTACCTCTCGCAATGAAACGTAATGATCCATATATTATTTATACTCATACGAAACTTTTAGTATGACATAAAATAATTTTCTGTTAAAAAATTGTTTTGAGAGAAATATAATAAATATAAAGCAAATAGGATCGAATAATACACAAACAATTTTCATAATAACAATTCCATTGTACCTAATCTAAAATGTATTTTCCTCGTATATAAAATAAGTTTATCTGAACTCGAAGAATTCTCATATAAAAAATTCCTAAGATTCATGTCTGTACATTGGATATACATATTAAAAGAATTGACTTGGGTTTATAACTTTGGTAGATTCTGAATCTGAAAACTTATTCAAAACTTTAAATGAATAGTGAAATGAATGCTTCTTCAGAATTAGCTAGTAAGACTGAATAACGGCAAGTCATACAACGACAGAGAGTTTACCTTATTTTATCTGATTTCGTAATTTGAATATACTGTTAAATTTACAAAGCAATTTTTGGAGTAGCATTCATTCTATTTTCATCGCAATCGGCTCTCAGCATCACAACATATGCGAAATTAAGTACGAGCATAATGTATTACGAGTTGCGGAAATAATATTATAACAACGGGAGAAGCCGCGGGCGTAGAGCTATAACACTACAAATAATGGGGTCATAAAATAATAGTACTCATTGCTGCTAATATTATCTTTTTATTTTACAATAACATTTTTATATGTTACAATTCTACTTCAGTATTATTTATTTATTCTTTATTATTGTTTACGATGGGCAGACAAAAGGCGATCGGTAAGATATTGGAATGGAACACATTTCATTGATAATATGTATAAGGAAAAATGAACAATAACATTTTTATGAGTATTTTTCATTTATTTATAAATGATTAAGAATAATCGCATACATTTAGGTATATTACTTTTTTAGTTCATAGAATTTTTTAATCAAGAGATAGACATGTCATTTCATTTCAAATAATTAGTTTCTCTGTAGATTCGACAAAATGCTAAAAGCCTAAATTACAGTCAGTAGATAAGCGATATTCGTTGTTAGGTTTCGAGGTACGTAATATATCTTTACTTATGTAAAAAACATATGGAATGTACTAAGCGAGAGGAAAAGTTACCACGATTAGGCTGAGCTCTTGTTTACAAGTTCATACAATAAGACGACGTCGCTTAGAACCGACAAAAAAGCTTTCACGTGTATGTTAACGGCGCTTGCACAAAGCCCTCTAGGTCCAATTGACCCAAATGGACACACAAATAGTTGAAAGGCCCGTATGAGGTCATTATTCGCCGTGTAACCCGGCAAAAGTGTCACGATGGGAGACGACGGGCATTTATCTACATCCTTAGGGCACCACTGATTTCGGGGGGAATATATTAGAATGGGAATGGGCTTTTTCGTGGAATCAACGGAGACGGATTATTTTAGCCGGAGTCGGTGGCGTGACAAAGTTTCCGCATTTGGCGTCCGCTTCTAATAGTGAGATGTGAAAGGTTGGGTCGATGGAAAAGTTTGCTTGTTTTCGTCACGCCTTTTCGAGTGAGTCGCACCTGCTGAGTTTTTTTTATTGTTAGTAACTGTTTTTATTTGTAAGTTACTAACAAATTCATGTAATTAAATTGTTTACTTAACGAACATACAACTTGTAGATTGTACCTACGTTTCGGACTTCTTCACTACATACTAGTAGTATGTATAAAATAAAGTCGCTTTCTCTGTCACTATAACCCTATGTATGCTTAAATCTTTAAAACTACCCAACGGATTTTGATGCGGTTTATTTAATAGATAGAGTGATTGAATATATATTGATAGAGAGGAAGGTTTATATGTAAAATAATCATGGTATAGGGAAAGGGGAATTGTTTTACTCCAAATTTAACTGGTGCGGGCCACGGGCAATAATGAATAAATCAAAACTACTTGATCGATTTTAGTAATTTTTTCAGTGATTGACATAGGCTATATATATATCGCACGGGTATATATATTTTATACCCGTGCGAAGCCGGGGCGGGCCGCTAGTACTTTTATAAAAGCCTACTTACGAAATGTTATGGATAATTATGTTTAATGCTTTATTAAATTTTAAATCTGGCGTAGGACGTGGTCGAACAATTTTGTGCGCCATTATCCTTTTACGCTCGCCGCGTATGGAAATTGGACCCGAAGAGAGTTATTGTGTTCAGGAACAGTTTCTTGCGAAGCTTGCGGCGTATACACGAGCGGATGTTTATCGGTCAAGTCACACGTCGCTGCCTGAGTTGCCTGACTGCGGGCACCGCTTGCCAATCTAAAGCTGAGTTACACCGTGCACATTTGTATGCCATATTTAACAGGATTCGCTTATCTACACACATTGTTAAAATGAGAACTATTTTTTCCTTTTCAGTTTATATAAACATAACTTGGTTAATAGTGTAACTGTCTTTCAGTGATGGTAAGCTCATCAATAATGCCTTGAATAGTCCGCGTATTTGTTATATTTTAATATTGTCGACAAACAACTCTTTGCTGGTGCGGAAACAAGTTAACGATTATTGTGGTCACCAGAAAGAAAGCTTGACGTAATAAAAACTGCAGAGATGTTGTGATTAAATTGCGAATCTGTTTTCTTGTCGAAAACATCACGCCAGTCTCTAACGGGATATGTAGGACGAAACAAATGCTAAATATCTCTGTCCTCACTGACACTCTGTGATGGGAATTTTTTCATGGTAAAGTAAATTTTTCGTTGACCGAATGAAAATTTCTGCCTAGTTATAAGAAAGTGGGGAGAATCGAAAGTTTTAAAAAATCTTCTGTGGGGCGCATTTCAATCTTATGCTCCATTATCTTTCCACGGTCAACGCATATGGAAATTGGACTTGAGCCGAAATATTGTTCGCCGGAACATTTCTCCGACGGAAATTTAACGTTGGCTACTTAATTTCTGCTTTCTCTAATACAAATGAGTACTGATTCATTCATTTTCATTTTACTTTTGTCCTTTTATTTATTATTATTATTGCAACAATTAAATTAAAATAGACACATTAACACACGTACTCATTCCTATATCTATACATATCGCTCGTAAGAAATAAACGTAAAATTTAATCATTTTAATAAATCGAATCAGATCTATGTGTTAGGTACACAGGATAAAACAGAATCGGTAGATTGTTACTGTCACTAAGGTTTAAACTACGAGTATGTATATAGTCTATCTCTAAAAGACCGTTACCACATTCTTTGAACTTTAACGCAAGACTTGCGTGTTTATCATAAATACATAGGTACATCAGAAATATTTATATTCTATGTCAATTTTTTAGATATTTAAAAAGAGCTATAAATGACAATTTCATCGTTCCCAACGAACACTTTTATCAAAGGCCCAGTTTTCGAAATAAAACTCAAATACAGAGAGACATTTCGCGCTCTCAATGTTTTCAAACGAGGAAGAATCATCTATTTTCTTAAACGGGCGGAGAGATAACAAAGAGGTTTTCCGATAAGAAAGTGTCGAAAGGCCTCCGAAAGTGTATTAGCGGTCCCTGCTTTCAGTTTCGTTGGAATAATGCATACGGAACGGTATCAAGACGAAGAAATACCGGCAATTTTTATCGACACTTCACTTTAGATGACATTTTCCTGGAAATATTTGTTGCGTTGGAGATTAAAAATATTTTATGCTTTATAGAACAAATAGAGGAGTATTTAGCGTTATTATATTGTCAACGACGTGTTAAAATTTAACAGAAGTTCTATTCTTCACCGTTTCATTCCGACAGTTCAATAAAAATATTCAGAAAATGACGTATACCTATATCTGTTTGATACTATATATGAGAGATTGAGATGAATATTTATTTTCTCTTTATTTTTATAAAATACTATTTTCTTCAACATTTACAAAATTAACTCACTAGTGTCCTTTTTGTAAAAAATGAAATTGACCTTTCGGAATTACACATTTAAATTCATCCTCTCACAATATTAAATTGAACAAAATGTAATTGGAGTTGAAACCGCTTTGTGACACGATTACAATAAACCGAAATACTTCATTATAAGGTGAACGGCGAATTAACCCGGGTAATGTTGTATAAAACATATTACATAAAATATTAAATAAATCCGAAACTGCCCCGGCTATAATCAACAAATCAGGCGGAAAACCGATAATTCACGTAATTGTACCGTTATCACCGTTCAGTATCGCTAACGACAGCCGCTATTCAAATTGATCGGTAAATATGTGTAATTAATTAAATCACGTTTTATGTAACCATACCCATGTACAGATTCTAACGTAACTATACGGGTTACGGTTATTTTTATCGTAAATGGAAAGCTTACGAGCTACAATTTAATAATAAAAGCGGTTTTACTTTTCATACTTGCACTGAATACCCGGAAATCTTGCCTTCTAGCTAGCAACTCATCAACTAGAGGGCGCTACTTGTATATTTATTGTAGTCAAACTAAAAAAATGGATAGAATATTTACGTTTTCATGTTCATTTGTTTCAATTTTCACTGTGTATGTTAAATTATGTTGAATCATTTCAAGCTGTGGAATACATGTACATATTACTATTCCAAATGTTAATCGTATCGACACAAATCGATAATGGAAATACGTACGTATTAAATAATATTAACATCGACTATGATTGTAAATTTACCTGTATTACAAACAATAATATACATAATATTATTATTGTATACATTGCAATTAATTATAATTATTATTAATGTAATTGACATTTTATACCTTCGCATACACAAGTATATGTACATATATAATCCTTTTGTAATTGCCGCTTCAATAAATTCTGTCTTGTACGTCCAGTGACTGGAAACTAGATTGGAATTTTGAAGTCTATAGGCTTAATGCTGTAAAGTAAGTTCGCAATAATTTTGACTATTTCCTATATTGTTATCTTTAAAAGAATTTCGGTATAAAGCTAGGGGTCGTAAGAGGGTTAAAGTAGAAACATTATAAAGTAAGAGGCTACATGTTTTTGGAAGCATTAATCATGTTTTTAAGCACTAGTCTTCAGCCTCTCTCACACCTGGAGTCGTAGATTGAAATTCTTGCACAGAAAACTGATTTTACAAAGTTGTATGCATTTCAATGATTAAACATAGCTTGGTAGAACACTGTAAAACAACCATAGTTTAAATTAAAAATTAGAATTCTCCATACGTTGCCTAAGGTGCGTGAAGTGTGCTAATACGCACTTGGCCAGTGGTAAACTATGGGTTTAAGTCTGTTCCTTAGAAGCGGAGACCCATGTCCATCTGATGATGAAAACGAGTTGATGAAGATGAGGGTGATGATGAAGTCTCACGTAGTAACTTAATATGAATATTGCAATAAAACACATAAAGTGAAACAACTTTAACAAGCATAATACTGGCCGCATTCCCACTCTAAAAAATCTGTACTAATTATTAAGGCAGAGTACCTATTACCTGCCTACTTGTTATTATTATTAGGCCATAAGCAAGGGCGAGCCTGAATAACGTATCCGATATGAATTCTTTATGTTAGAAGACCATGAACCCTACATCTTTGTCATTATAACAATGAAAAGGTCAATTTAATGTAGGTATGTACATATATTAAACGCATTATAATACAGAAATATGTAATGTAGTAGGCAGGTACAAAAATTTGGACAAACAAGCTAAAGGCGCCACAAGTTAAAATTACACAAAAAATACGACACACAAATCATCGCCGCGGTCCACCACCCGCTGAAACGCGTATATTCTTATATTTATGCTGCTGTTTTGTCACATCAATTTACTGTATAATAAAAATCAAATATCGCCTCACGATATTTGAATAAAGCTTAAATCTATGGAATTGAATCAATATCACTCCTATTGTGTCCGGGCGTGGAAATAATGTAAACATTGTTCAAAGCACCTATCACGTGGCGTAGCGCGCACCTCTATGAAATGAAACGATTATGCTACAAAATGTCAAAAAGCAAAAGCACGTAGGTCTAGGGGCGGCGACCGCGGTTCGTGGGGAGAGAGGGGGGGCGAAGGGGAGCGATGCCGACAGTTTCTCGCCGACCGCCGCGCCGCGAGCACGCCTTGTGATGTACTCCGCGCTTTGACGCGATGGCCTCGTCTGCGAGCGGCAACATTGTCGTCGAGTGGTTGCGGTCGCTCCACTTGGGCCAATACGCGGAGAGTTTTATTGACAATGGTTACGATGACTTGGAAATATGCAAACAAGTCGGTGAGCCCGACCTGGACGCGATCGGAGTCCTCAACCCGGCTCATCGTCAGCGCTTACTGCACTCCGTAAGAAGTTTGAGAGAGGAAGGCGCAGCGGCTGTTTACTTCACCTTGGAGGAAGCGGCCGCCGCTCGGGACTCCTGCCGATGCGAGGAAGAATCTAGAAAGGAGCAGGCGACTGTTACCGTTGAACCGGCGAAATATGCCGATGAGTACGAGGAAGGAAAAGCGGAGCTTGTGAAGATACCGCGGATTCAACTGAAGCGGCTGCTGCGCGAGCGCCTCGCTCAGGACGGGATCCGGCTGGCTCTGCAACCATATTCCACCACGGTCAGTGTCTTCGCGAGATACGGACGTTGCTTCTTACGGGTGCCCATTGATTGTGAAAGTGACAAGTATTGAGAAATTGATTTAAAGCGTGTGTCAGTGAGTCGTTGTATAAAAAGTTTTGAATATCAATCGAGGCATCCGTAGAGGCACTGCCCGCTTCTTGTTATTTCTTTATAGCAAGTCAAGTCTGTGTGTGGCGGCGGGTCTCGGCCGCTCCAGGCGGATGGGCTCTCGGACGTGTTGCTATAAAGTTTGTTGCGTGCGTGATTTCCCTCGAGATGAGGAGTTTGCGCGCCTTCCCTGTCGTGAGAAGATTGTAATCGCGTGCCTCCCGGCTCTAAATTGGGTTTTACGATAAATCGCACAGCCTGTTTTAGCTCCCTCAGGCGTTAATTAGTAATACTACTTGTTCAGACACGAAACAAATATCTCAATCTCGGTTAAAATAATGTTGTTTCACTTTTACGAAATTCAACAGTTAAAATGGGTATGAATTTAGCAATTTTGTTTTTGCAATATACCTTACTGGTTTTAAATAGTTACACGAAGTTAGCAGTAATCTGCTAAAATTTAAATACGCCTAACCGTTATCAATACCGGACGCATTTTATAAATTTCTTAGAAGTCCGCGCTTATCAGACGAGTACTAGATTATTGTTTAGTTACTTTGAAATGGCTTATTGTACGTTATAACTTATAACCATTTACTAATTTTAATGATAATTATTTTGTTATCTAAAGACTGGATGTAAGACATTTTATACACATCCGTTATTATGTATCTATTAATAAAAAAATAGTAGATCGAATCAAATTTTGTCATAAACAAGGAAATAATCAGTGCGATACAGAAATGTCTTCATCAGATGCACGAAAATGCTTAGTTGATGTTTTAATTGAGGTGTTATTAATTATTCACCGGGTAGTGATTAAGAGGGCGGAATATTGCTTGTAAGGCACACCCTTTGGGCTGAGCCCAACGTTTGTGTTTTGAAATATCTTGCCGCAAACTTATCGCTCAACGATTCTTCACTGACATAAAGATAGCGGTTTTGAATTAGCATTTCGCATGAAATATGCCATGGGAGTGACTATGGAATAAGATTTATTAGCGGTCATGATGCGTAATTTTGTAGAATAAACAGTCGAGTGGGAAACGTAATGCTCACGGATTTCTTATTTACTTTTCGACAACATAAACCAATTAACTTTAATTTACGTGTGAAATATCACAATCCTATATGAACACTTAATACAACTATAGGATTTTCGATATTAGTTAAAGCTTGCATTCGCTCATTCATTTGAACCCTTCGACATATACGGATATAAATAGGCGTCCCACAAACATAGTATCATTTGATTATATTTTTATTGTTAGTCCGTGTATAAATTTTCAGGCATGATTTTTCAGTACAAAGTAATGATTACCAAATTTTTTTATATGTGGGTATCGGACAAAAAATAAATTTAGTCAAAAACAGAAAAATATTCCCTCTGACTGCACGGTACGATACGGAATATTATACGAAAACAATAATAACAAAACAAGAAGATAAAATCACTTTCGGTCACAAGAAATATTTGTAAAAATAATGCGATACTTTGAAAATGTTACGACAATACTGACCAGGTATCAGGACTATAAAAAAAGCCTGCCACAAACAGAAAAAAACGTCATAATAGATTCTTTCAAGCAAAACTTCACTCTAGGCACCTTATACATAGCAACGTATTACGACTAGCTGAACATATTCATGATAGGTAATCTAGGGTTTTCAACTTGAAAAAATCTTTATAGTGGCACTTTAAAAAGTCTTTGTATACTTTAAAATAATATTTGCAATTATTATTCGCTTTCAATATTGCCAGTAAATTTATCATGGTACGGTTCATATCAATGCTAGTTATAGCGGGTTTCTAAAGTGGTAACAAAATAGGAAAGAAATCGCCAGCCCAATACTCTTAATGAATTGCTTTAAAACTAGGCCAAATAGGTACGAAAAATTCTGAATGCACGGCAGCCCTAACACCAAATCCCATTCCTTATTTTTACTGGCCAAAGTTCTTTGTTTTAACAGAAATAAGGAACAATGCGCTGTTTCTAATAATTTCGCTAATGAGGACGTCGGCCGCGTAAACCTAGGCGGCGCTGTTGTAAAAGAAATCATTGCATAGCAAGAAACATGGAGAAAATGCTAAACGTTCGAGGCAAACATTTCTATATTTTTTTATATATGAAGTAGCAAACGAGTAAGCAACAGTCACAAGTGGGTGATACCGCCCATGGACATCTATAATTGACCTCTAGTAGGACTATAGGAATGAGACTGTTAGTATAAATTCAATTCATGACATTCATGTCCGTAAAATAAAGGGCGATATTTTCGTGAAATTTTAGCTTGTTTTTGAAGTATTTCCAAATTAAAGTGATTTACTATCAGACTCTTTAAAGTCACCGAAACGAAATGGTTTACGTATATAACTTTTTTTGTAGTGCGTCTTTTATTATAAAATATTAGCATTTTTATGAAGTATAAGTTCGAACAATATCTCATTATCCAGTAAACTTAGAATAAGGCTTGTTTATGAGTTGTATTGTATACCTGTAATATACTTACACGGCTCGCTAGTACTAGCTATTACAAAGACTTAGAACTATTGTTTCCTGCTAAGTCAGTAAAGTTTTCCAACGTCGTGGCCTTAACGATCTGTGTTACTTTAAGACTAAGCAGTACTTTATGGCCTTAAAATGTTAGACATAACAATAGTCAAAGAAATACTGTTACTGTCGTATAATAAGTTTTGTGACCAGCGGAGATGGACACATTGAGGGTAAAGTGAATAAATAAAAGCGAGGTTAGATCTCGATACGAAAAGAAATTCAAAGCTATAAATGATCTATTTTGATCAACAATGTTAGAGATTTCATAGCTGAATTTAATCTGTTTACACTGAACAGTATTTTTAGATATGGTGCAATTCCAATTATACAAAGATTATGATATTTAAAACACGCATTGATAAATGTAGAAGTCATTATTAAGTAGGATTTACATATTTATAGGTTAGACTTTATCATATTGATCTTGCCGGGTGTTTAGGAATAGCTAAATTATTAAAAAATAATTCCTCTGGAGTACCTAATAATAAAGTTTTTAACCGGGTCGATAGAAAAGGACTGGGTGTTTTCGGAAGTAATGAATGTGGTCTACAAAAATAGCCATATCTAAGATATTAAAGCGAGTGGCATACAATTCTTTGATAAGAAAGTGTGTTACTGACATTAGCGTGTGGACGGAAATGAAAATGTTGCGGAGTTATACGACATGCTTTGTGGTATTGTGGTTTCAATGAGGTTATATGGTCATACAAAATAAGATTTCAAGGATAAGTAAAGATAAATGACCTCGGTAAAGTCAAATGAAATATTAATAATATGAGGCTTTAAGAGAATGCTAATGGAGTACTTTGTTGTCGTCCGGCTAATAGCTTTCTTTCGTTAGAAATGAAAGGTATTGAAAACAAAGAAGAAAGGTGTATAGTACTAACGATTTTAAAAGTTGAAATACATATTTTGTATAAAACGTAACAAGTAAAGACTTGAAATATTCTGGAATATTTTGAAGATGTCTACTTAAGAGGTATGATTTTTTAGTATGCAGAAATGTTGTTCCGTGCGTTCGTCCTTTCACGATAAATTAGATAAGTTAAGATAAGATTTGTTTGTTTTTTTTTCTGAAAAATGAAATTGTGTACCCATTCATTGTCCATAAGTCGGTTACGCAGAACTCGATACTAGCGACTGTGCCTGACAATAGTCCAATCGCCGGGCAGGATATGGTTTTATGAATGAATTTGATTTCAATTATGAACATCCTCCGTCCAAATCGAATTGAGAGGCGATGAGCGTGCAGTAATTACCTGAGATGATTTTTTACCGGTTTCGGGCTACATGTAGAAACCAGTTCGAACTAAATATTCTTAGGGTAGTTACACGTGATGCGATTAATATTTACTGTTCGTCGGAGAATCTGGAATTGCGTTTTTAATTTTATTACAGGAATAAAACACTTTATTATTATTATAATAATATAATAAAACAATTTATCAGTATTGTTACAGAATGCTGATGAACTTATAATAGAGGTTTGTTACAATTGCATTGGTCACGCAATTTTCAGTTTAAAGATCACCACTGAAAACCAGTAAACAATGTTTGAAATAAAAGCTTTAAGAGAATTAGACAGATGAATGTCTATGAAACTCAATCTTTGTTAGAATTGTTTGTAAAATTGTTCTTCATATATTTGTTGGTATTCGATATATTTAAACAAAATGATTTGCTATGCCTTATATCATATTTGACCCATGTTTTTATTATCTAAAATACTTGTCATTCGTATATTTTAAAAAGGGATTTATTTTGCTATTGCTCGCTTTAAAGTAAAAGTGATTTTAAACTTGAAATAGACTTCGTTTCGGCACAGAGTTTCTCTCTAAAACAGCTCCGTCTATAAGCGGCTTAAAGGTACATTAAACAGACGCGGAACGTGGTAAAAAAAACGTCGGAGACTACTGCAGGGCATTTTCAAACGCGCTGCAATTGGAGCGTCCTTGAATAGCTCGCCTTACATAAATGTTTACTATGAGACCGCTACTTTTCTCTTCTGTGACACGTTGATATGTTTTTTTTTCATACCTATAAAGCGACTTTATCACCTCCAACACCTTATCTATGCTATCGTATCGATCGGCAGTCAGTGATATTATCGTGTCAGTTTCCCAACCGACATGAGTCAGAGATTGCGTACGCTTTTTATCGAATACTAACAAATATTTTTTTCCTGACTGTTTGTCGACTAAGTCTATAAATGTTTTATAAATATATTTTTATGTATTAACATGACTTAGGATAATTCGACACAGTCTGATTTGAACGTAGGCAATCTTTCTGTTTCATGGTAACCGGATAGTTCATAAATATATAAGGAGAGAGTCTCTAACCACCGGACCAATATGTCAATCATATCACAATTGAGGTATGTTTGAGTTAATGTTTCTCTGTTTCATCACGCAATAGTGGCTTAACACTCCCTGTTAATACTAAGCTTATTCTGAATTAAGTACAACTTTTATGAAAATGGCTTGTGTGTCTATAAGCCAAACACGTTATTTAATACGAACAAAGCATCCAAGAATGATCGCTGTACTAGCCCCGCGGCTACCTGGGAGCATCCCTTTCATCTATAACAATGCCGTTAACTCGGCTATATTTTTTTTGCTACATTCATATTACAAAGATGCGAAATTCAATCAATTTTAAACTTTAGTCCACCGTAATAAACTCGAAAATATGCCTTTTAATTTTTTTCACTGTACAATATTTTCGGGTGATTATTGCCGGTACCGAACACAAAGGCACTGACAAATTCTGTCTCGGTATCAGTTTCCGACTATTAGCCAATATTTATGTCGTGTTAACGCCTTTTGTGCTACATCCGCTACTAAATAATTAATTGTTATAGAAAGCTGCAGCTTAAAGTTAATAGATGTGATAGAAATCGCCGCATCAGCTTTTCGAT